>NW_012194115.1:1235665-1271471 GCF_000504015.1 Erythranthe guttata | reverse complement strand
TCGATCTAGCTAAACATTTACATGAGTAAAATGTAGAATCAGTTTTCAGTGACACCGGTGTGATAGCTTGGCATTGTTCAATATATTTAGAAAAAAGATATATTATACAAATACATATAAACGAATAAATACTTATGCACATATTCTTACTTCATTTATCAAAAAGGTATGGTAAAGATAAATATAGAAATTCAAAATTCAAAACTGTGAGATTCTAATTCAAAATATTTTCCTCGTGTTCTTTTCTTGATTTAGGTTTGCGGTAATTCATACTCATCCATACAAAGACCGGTAACGAGGATCACATATACTGGCTAAAAGCAGATTATAGTTTGTGGATATTTAATTGATGAAGAATCTAGAATTGAATGATTTCGACAATCTATCTTCCACCTGAGTACAGGATATGATGGAGCTATTATGAATCTTAAGGCAGTTCAAGTGGCTGACACAGTTAACCTGAGAGTTACTTTAACACTCAACAGAACAGAAATTATGATTATTTATAGTATTAGACCTTATGTGTATGATTACAGATCTTCAAGTAAAACATGTGGTAGGTAGAAATAGTTTTCCTAACGGATAATAATTTAATGATTTTATTTCTCATCTCTCTACTTGGTATCAAGCATAAATTTTTAAGAGTATCATATATCCACTAAATTATGCATATAGATAATATCAATAAGGTGCAAAATTTGATGCTCATTCTGAAACATTTTTGCATATATTTGAGATTGACTGGTTATATTTAGCATAAAAATCGTCTAACATTATTTTAAGAGTTGAGCAGCATCTGTTTATGCTACCATATTTGGTGCTTAAGATCATGCTACATATACAATTTGGATACTTAAAATAACTTTTATTTTTCCCAAGACTTCTTATCACTTGAGGTAAAAGAAGTTGTGGAACAGCAGCAACCGTACCTAAGAACTGTTCTTTCATATGATAAATTAACCCATTGAAGAAAATTACATTTTTTATTCATATACTTTACTACTAATTTTTTTTTCTTCCATATACTATCATCAATTATACTTCCGTTGTCCCTATTGTCAAGTTCAACATTAGTTCTGATGGATCTGGTCACATATGTTGCATAAGATAAGCAAAGAAGCCCATAATGAAGGGTCTTCGACTCAAATTTTTTTAAACAGGTGAAAGTGTCCCAAGGACATGTCGCCACCAAATTCGAATGCAATTATCTGGCATAGTATGCAATACATTGGTAACACTGAGCAATAATTACTTATATTTTCCCTCAGATCACTTTAATAAGAACAGAATCTACAAGATGAAGATGGAAAATTACCAACACTAATAACTGGTAAATGAAGAAGACAAGAGACGATTTTAATTGGTTAGTTCAAAAGCTATAACCAAGAAGCACAATAATTGCTATTCGGATTTTTCAGTGGACTGACAGAGACGTTTATGCTATAAAGAGTGGCATAAAAGATTTCATCACCACTGCCTGAACTCAAGCACACTTTCCGGAAAAATAAAAAAACAAATAAATAAAAAGGAAAACTCAAGCATGCCTTCATATCTCGATTGTTCCAAAAACTCAACGACGAAAATATAGAATAAAATAAGGTTTGATCTGGTCCATCTGGCCCACTTATTTAAAGTGCAGTCATATAACATTGTATGGAAATCAATTGAAAGTTTTTTTTTGCAATAAAACCCCATGAGCCGCTATATTCACAGGAAAGTATGAAACCCCAATTTGAGAGAGGTGTATTCTAAGAACCACTAATTATTTCTACGTGAAAATGACGAAGAAAGTCTTAACCAATTCGCCATTACATTTCTTGTCAACCTTCTACAAAATCCCAACTAAAGTCCAAATCCAGCTTCAAGTAGTGAAGCAAGTTAATTTATGGAGTTTCGCAGTAATTAGAGGAACTCAAGTAAGAGACTGACATGTGTGCAATTAATTGGAAAATATTGAAAATAAAAGTGAGAAATATCGCAGTTTTTTCTTAGAATATGTGATCATAACACTAACATAATAAATGTAATTACAATATATGATACCTTGTAATTGGTGCAAAAATCAGATATTTGACAGATATAGGTTTGCATTTAGGGCTCGAAACACTGATTGCCAGGGTGAATTCGTGATTCGAACATTGGAGTATGCAAGGGAAGTTTGATTGCAAGGATTAATAATATGATAACTGAAATTAGACCTAGAAAATAAAATTAGAGAAATTAAATCAATAGAAGAAAAACAATTACTTGGAGGGACGAGATGGAATGCCAGGCGGAGAGGGGCAGCACGCCGTCATCGTTGAAGAGGTTCTGGCGCAAAGAGAGCTTTTTGAGATTAGAGAGGTGAGAAATACGGGGGTCTAACGCCGTCAAACGGTTCGCCGTTAGGTCTAGTTCTGTGAGATTGGGCGGCAGCTCCACCGAGGCAAGATCGCGTAGCTGACAGCTCGTGAGGTCGAGGAACGTCGATTCGGCATCGTTTTCTCCCGCCGGATCTTGATCGTCGGGTCGGGTCGAGGATTCCATGTAAAAGAGACGACGATTGGTCGGAAGAACAACGATTTTGCTCGTTGGTTTTTGTTATGCAAATACAAGGGAAATGGTGAATGGCAAATTGGCAACAAATTGTGCCGAAAAAATTTTAGGCCTCGATACGCGGATTAATTTGGATTCCAGGAGATTGGATTATTGAATTAATTTGAATTTAATGGGATTGGATTAATTTTCTAAACTAGTATTATCTTCTTTTTTTTTTTTGGAGGGGAGTTAAACTAGTATTATCTTTTCTTTTTTTCTACCATTAAACTAGTATTATCTTAAGAGCGGGATAATTATAGTTTTTGTCCATATATTATACACAAAAATCGAGTCCCTATGTTTTCTTTGTCACGATTGTAGCCTTCAAACTAACTATATTTTACAATTTTGGTTTGTTGTTTGATATATGTGTTTTTTTTTTCTATAGACTTTGATATATGTGTTAATTTGGACGGAATAAGTCACGTGTTGAGCACGTGAGCATGCTGAAATAACCCATCGACCCTCTTTTTGCCTCTATTTTCGATTTAGCCCCAATTTCACTTTAACTCTACAGCCGAATCCTAAAAATATAAATCCCGACAAATATTAATCCTAATAAAACCCCAATTTCTGCAGCTCCGCCATTCATACCTTTGGCTTGATTGTTTTATGAAGAATAACAAAGAATTACAAACTAAAACTCAGCCACAACATACGGAGAAAATAATATAAAAAATTCTTAATTCTTTGAATATTTAACATTGTAGCCCTTTCATACTTGGATAACATCAACCATATCTCCAAATCTGCAACAACCATCTTTGCATATGTCTGTGGGGTGTTAAGAAACACAAGAACATGACTTACACCAATATAAAGAAGATCGATCACAAAAACAAGTGAGGAATGTAAGAAAAGATGCAGAGTCTAGATGTAGTAGACACTTTATTTCTAGTAGCACTTTAGGATTAATATGTTTAAATGCGGAGTCATCTTCGTCATTTGATGTTTGTTTTTCTTCTCTCTCTAAATCAAATTAGTATTAATTGAGAAGGTTTCGGGCGATTTTCAACCCCAATTGTCCCCGACCCAGTCTGAGTCTTCTTCTATTAAAAACGGTCGCTTACACTCTTCTTCTTATCTCAAGTCGCCATTGTCGGAACTGCAGCGATGCTAATTATTGCCTTTATTTGGTGGAGAAGGAAAATAGAGGAAGAAGAAGACGATGTGATCAAGGATTGACATATAGCGTTTTAATACTATACAAGTCTTTCTAGGACGAAACTGAAGAATAAAATAAAATTGGGGCTAAATAGAAAATGAAGATAAGAGGGGGATTATTTAAGCGTGCAAAACACGCGAACTAACACCCAAATCAAACGGCTTACCAAAATTGTAAAAACATGGTTAGTTTGAAAACTTAAATCGTGGCAAAAAATATAGGGACTAAAACTGATTTCCTTGTATAACATAGGGACGAATACTGTAATTATCCCTCTTAAGAGCTATTTTGGTTTAGGATGGAGCCAGTTGGAACAAATATTTTTTCTCACTTCATTGCCATAAAAAAAAAGTAGATAATAAATAAATAATAAATAGGTAATGGCATAAATATACTTAATAAAAATCAATATCACACAAACATTAAATATCTAATGTTATAAATATACTAAAGAAAAGTAAGTAAAA
Source organism: Erythranthe guttata (assembly GCF_000504015.1). Next base: position 1,267,262 of record NW_012194115.1, on the reverse strand, counting down.
CAAGAATATGGGAGATCAAATGTAAGGATAATAGAACATTTTTCTTCTTATTCTCTCTTGTATCTTCAAGTGTGTTTTTGTGTCTTACAAAAGTAATCTATTTATAGTACAACTACAAGGAAGATTAATGTCCAAAGAGTTACAAGAGTGTACTTCAATTAAAGACCATTAATGGTTAGTAACTCTTTATTAATTGGACATCCACTTGATGCATATTCAATGCATTTACAACATCTAATTCTCTTTCTTCATTTTTTTTTTGAGAACGAAAAGGACGATTTATATTAATTATGACGTCAAATCAGTGTTTACAAAATGTTGAATCTCAAGAGGTAAAGAATCATCACAAAAATCATCTTGAAAACAGAGTCGAGCAATATTATGTGCTACTCGATTCCCATTTCTTCGGACATGGTTGGCAGAAAAATGCTCAAACGAGTTTGCAAGGGCATGAATATCTGTGATAATGTTTCCGTACATTGACCATTTTTCACATCCGTAACAGATTGTTGCAATAACCACGACGGAGTCTCCTTCAAGAACGATTTTGTTCCATGATCTTCCTTGCGCAAATTCCACCGCTAAGAGTGCTGCTTTTGCTTCAGCCGAGGTGGGTCCAGAGGTTGATTTATACAAATCGAATTCCAGCCCACACACTCGCCCAAATGGGTTCGAGCCACAATTCCTACACCAACACATTCGTCATTTGAGTTGATAGCCACATCAAAATTGATCTTAATCACATTCGTAGTCGGCAGAGTTCAATGAACCTTTAGTGTTCATGTAGAAAGCTGATTCATGAGGACTCGAGCAGCCGAGTGACGCAACTGATCTTCAAATCTTCCAACAAAAGAGATGACCTCCATAACTTCTTTGAGCTCACCCTCGAAAACAAAACAATTTCGCACAAACCAAATAGTCCAACAAATAAGCACACATTTCTCAAAATCCACCACATCGGTCGACCTTTTCATACTCAACAACCACTCTATCATATTATTCCCTTCCACTGATGCACAATCCAGGAAACATTACTAAGAGCCCATACATGCCTCGAGAAAGAGCAGCTGGAAAAACAATGAAATGTATCTTCAACCTCACACTCACACCGACCACAAAAATTATTAACTGTTGTTTTCCTTTTATAAAGATTATCTTTAGTGGGAAGGAGGTTTTTGCAAGCTCTTCATGCAAAGATTGTTATCTTATTTGGGAGATTCACCTTCCATATTCATTTCCACAGAGTCAAGGTGCTGTTATTGAAACTGCTCGACGCATGGTTGGATATCTCATTTTCCAATCGAACTGCGAGATGGTAAGCACTACGAACAAAAAAACGACCATTTTGGTTATAATGCCAAACCTGAATGTCTTTGTTGACTGAACTGTTCATTATCAAACACATAAAATCTCTCACAACGCTCTGCTTCTTCACAAATCCCTCCCTCCCTCCTCCTCCTCCTCCTTCGTCACATCAAACCCTCCAAAAATATCTCAAACACATAAAATCTCTCTAATCTTGTATATTATCTTATTGGCCCTGTTTGGTTGGCAAGATAAGATTAGCCAAGATAAGATTAAATAATCTAATGAAACCCAATTATTTTATTGGAGCTTGTAACGTCCAACAAAAACTTATATAATTTTGGCGGGTCGACCTGGCAATTTATTGGGATACCAAACATCAAATTAAATCCAACTATTTAGTTAATCATGACTTATCTTGGCAACCAAACGGGGCGTTGCATGATTATGAAAGTCAAAGCACTAGATTAAAAAATTCAATTTTACAACACTATCCATATTTATTTTTTATTTATTTTTTGTCAATTTTACCTGTGAACATTAGTTTAAGAGAGGAAATAATACACACAAAATTATTGGAGTGAATAAAACGTTGATCATTAACAAACATTATTAAGACAAAAAAAGATAAATATCTTGAATCCGAATCCTAACAAAAAAAAAAAAAAAATTGAAATCTTACTCCATTATTGAAGATTAAAATTTAAAACTATCATTGGATTGCGACATTTGACAAAGCAGATCCCATGTATATGGCCCGGATTGATCATAACCGATAACATATTTGTTTCTTTGATTAGTCTTATTTAATTTTACTATTTTTTAATACCCTTTTTTTTTTTTCTTTTTTTCTTCTTGTAATAAAAAAAAGTACCATTTTTGTGGTTTTTTATTGTGGGTGATGTGAAAGATGTCACCACGTCTTCCCATTATTAAAGTTTTGATTATTATTTGATGTACTCCACTTTCATGCCATTATCAAATTTTGGGCCTACATGATAATAATGGGAATGCTATGCATAATTGTGTTTCCTTTTACCAACTTATTTATAAGGCAAATTGCACTTCACCCCTAAAAATGCCAACTTTTATATTTTTCCCTTCAAAATACAAAAATGAGACTCACCCTTCAAAATATATAATTTGGTGCGCTTTGTCACAAATGTGCATTTTCGGACTAATTCTCACCGGATTTCAGTAATTAGGAGGGGTATGTCTCTTAAGGCTATAAATATCATTTAACCATCTTCCACCCCAAATTACCGTTGGGCCTCTCTTTTCTCTCCCATATCGAATAACCCAAAAACCATAGAGTTCTTCTTTTCTCCCAAAATTAATTGAATCGGTGGGCAACAACCAGGCGTTCTTCATCGATCGTTCAAACGATTCCTCCAACGTGACAACTTTGTCCATAATTTTATACATTCCTTTGATAATTTTTTTTGTTATGAATATTGGGGGAATTAGTGTCGCGAAGAATTGGGGGTAACTCTTCTACATCGATCTTTTCGTCAATTTGGGAAGTGAATATTGTAGCTTTAAAAACCCTAAGTAACTCAGTAGTGAAAACGAGATTTTAAAGCGAAAAAAGGTAAAATGACATGTACACCCTTAATCGGGCAATAATTAGCTCGAAAATACACATTTTGGGCAAAATGCACCGAGTTATACATTTCAAAGGGGGAGAATCTCATTTTTCAAATTTGAGTGGGAAAAGTACAAAAATGACATTTTTTAGGGGGCGAAGTGCAATTTGCCCTTATTTATATAATAATGGGAATGCTGGTCTTTGAGCCCGCCATATATGACTTTGACTTTGAGACATATAGCAATTATAAGTAACAATACAATGCAAACAGAGTGACTCCATTACAAATAATAGATATTCATATATGGCTGCATAAACATTCCAGGAAATTAAACACCCACTGAGTTTGTGTTTTGTGTGTGTGTGTGAGAGAGAGAGAGAGAGAGAGAGGATGGAGAGCTTTTTGAAGATGCAAAGGGGAGGGGAGTGCGTGTTGGATTTGAGCCCAAGATCGACGGTCGGTGGAGGAGTTGAAGATGTGTACGGCGAGGATCGCGCCTCCGAAGATCAACTCGTCACCCCCTGGACCGTCTCCGTTGCTAGGTACCTACAATATAATAATAATATATGATGCTACACTGATTCTTTTTTTTTTTTTTTTTTTTACCGCTTCGTTTTTATAGTTACCAGTGTTGACCTTTTCTGTTTGTTGCAACAATACAGCATGAAATCAAGCTATATTTTTTGATTTTTTTTACTTTCTGTTTTTTTCAATGGTTTTAACCGTCTAATTGATTGATTATGATATATGGCTGTAGCCTTTGGTTCTTTTTTAGTTGTGTTTATTTTGGCATTTGTCAGCATTTAATTTTTAAGCTAGAATTATTAGGTTGTTTTGAGATAACTGATGGAGTTTCTCATTATCGGAGCCCGGATTTTAAGAGGGTGTTTGGCTAAGCTTAAAATTTATTTTAAACTGCTGATAAGACGTAATACGTCTGATAAGATGGTTTAAGAGCTGATAAGCTGTTACATCTTATTTTAGGATTAATTTTTAGAGTATTTGGATAATGAGCTTATTTCCTATTTTTACTCATCGTAAGATCTTAAATAAAAAGGTGGGTAGATGTATTTTTTTTTAAGATCTTATTTGCTGTTCATCAACTTATTTTATAAAAAATTAAGATTTTTTTTTTTTTAATTACCAAACACTTTGGAAGAACTTATAAGCTCTAAAACATCTTATAAGCACCTTTTAACATCTTATAAGCTTAGCCAAACACCCGCTAGGGGGCCGCGCGAATGCATTAAAAACATTATGAGAGGGGCCGTTATTGCCACTGCACACACCAAAAAAATATATTTCTATATAAATTAATGGTGATTTAAGGAAATGTTGGGGGGGGGGGGGCGGGGGCGCATGGCCCCCACCCCTATGCTGGCTCTGCTACTATTGAACCATTGATCTAAGTTTATATTAGATTTGGATTTGAGATAGATGAACCATTAATTGGTTAACTACTTTGAGGTTAAAATGATCATCTTCTTAAGTTTGCCGATTTTTGTTAATAAAATAGCGGTTATACTATGCTGAGAGACCCCCACCATAACAAGGGGCTTGCGTTTACTGAGAAAGAGAGAGATGCTCACTACTTGCGCGGTCTTCTCCCACCGGCTGTTCTTACTCAAGAGCTTCAGGTTCATTCGCGCGTTCATCAATAGTTTATACATCAATTTAAATCATTTACTAATTAATTTCCTATATTATTTTTATCATACGAACTAATTATTACTATTACTTTATGATCCGACAAATAATAATAATAGGAGAAAAAGCTGATGAATAACATTCGCCAGTACGAAGTTCCCTTGCACAAATACATGGCCATGATGGAACTCGAGGTACGTACTCGTTATAAAACGTACATTTTGTTTTTAGACATTTCTCTATTTTTTTAAATTTTTTTTAAATTTTTTTAATGGGGTTTTAATTAAAAACACAGGAGAGAAACGAGAGGTTGTTTTACAAGCTACTTATTGATAACGTAGAGGAGCTACTCCCAATAGTGTACACTCCGGTTGTCGGAGAGGCTTGCCAAAAATACGGAAGCATCTTCAGGCGTCCTCAGGGTGTGTACATTAGCTTGAAAGAAAAGTACGTTTGTCTGTATCGTCGAATTATTTATATAAATGTCAATTAATTAATTAGTTTTAATTGGCAAAAAAGATGATCAATTTTTTGTATACTTAAAGGGGCAAGATTCTAGAGGTATTGAGAAACTGGCCCGAGAGAGGAATTCAAGTCATTGTTGTCACCGATGGCGAGAGGATTTTGGGTCTCGGTGATCTTGGCTGCCAGGTCATCTTCTTCATTTAATTTTTTATTTCGACATACACATTACAATTCAATTTCGTTTATTTACGAAAACATTTAATTATTGTGTCAAGAGATTTTTTTCCTGACATTTATTAAGGTTATTATGATACAAACAGGGAATGGGAATACCGGTCGGGAAATTGGCTTTGTACACTGCTCTGGGAGGTGTCAGACCTTCCGCGGTAAGCATAATAAATAAATTAATTAATTAATAGCAAAAACCGTATGCCCAAACATGTAATAATTTCTCCATCAGCTTTGTTTCTATTTCTAATATATAAATTCAATTGTAATTAATGTGTAGTGTTTGCCGATAACGATCGATGTTGGAACGAACAACGAGCAGCTACTAAATGACGAGTTCTACATTGGGCTCAAGCAAAAGCGTGCAACTGGAAAGGTTTCATGCTATATCTCTGTTTTTTTCTCGAATATTTGTCCGATAGAAATCTTGTTTGTCTCACTAATGCGACTTTAATGCTTTCCAGGAATATTACGACTTCTTACACGAGTTCATGACTGCTGTCAAACAAAATTACGGTGAAAAAGTTCTTGTACAGTTTGAGGATTTCGCCAACCACAATGCTTTTGAGCTGTTGGCTAAATACGGAACCACCCACCTCGTATTTAACGATGATATACAGGTTTGATGCTTTTTGTTAGCTGTCGTTGTTTTCCAGTTATATATATATATATATATATATATATATATATATATATATATATATATATATATATATATATATTATTTAAATCATTGTCGTGGTGCAGGGGACAGCATCTGTGGTCCTCGCTGGACTCGTTGCATCGCTTAAGCTGCTTGGTGGTTCCTTGGGCGATCACACGTTCTTGTTCCTCGGAGCTGGAGAAGTATATATATATATATTATTCTATTTCCTTTTGTGTATCAGCTCGTGAATATTACTATATCTTTATATGATTTAATAAGCAAGATAGAATGATAAATAAATACCCGGTGAATTTTTTTTAGTCGGATACTCATAAGTTATTTTCTTGCTACTGCAGGCTGGAACTGGTATAGCCGAACTTATAGCCCTTGAAATGTCGAAGCAGGTTATTATTTTTATTTTATTTTATTTTTTGCTATGATTACATATGCATTTGATCACAAGCAATTCTCTGATACTTGATGTTCGGATATTTGTAATAAATAGACTAAAATTCCATTGGAAGAAACAAGGAAAAAGATTTGGCTCGTAGACTCAAAGGTAACTATCACTTATCTAAATTAATTAGTGATTATGATCTGCTTCAGTCATTTGTATATTGTTCTGATCGATGCAACCATGCATGCGTGTCTCGTTTACAGGGATTAATTGTTAAGTCCCGTAAGGAATCTCTTCAACACTTTAAGCAACCGTGGGCTCATGATCACGAACCTGTTAACAATCTCTTAGATGCCGTCAATGTAATTACTTAGTTGATTTTTTCTTTTATATATATATATACTATTTTTATTTTAACCACCGCCTACTAAATTCCGTTACTATTGAAACTTTTATTAGGCTATAAAACCAACAGCTTTGATAGGGACATCTGGTGTTGGAAAACAATTCACAAAAGAGGTGGTCGAAGCTATGGCCGCCTTCAATCAAGTACTCTCTCTCTCTCTCTATCTGATCTCTCTCCTCTCTCTTTGATCTCTCTCTCTCTCTCTCTCAGATTTGTCTAATCTTTGAGATTACATGGTACAGACACCTCTCATCATGGCTCTCTCCAATCCAACCTCACAAGCTGAGTGCACAGCTGAAGAAGCTTACACTTGGACCGAGGTCAGTGCATTACACGTGTCTTCTTATTTTTGGTTTGTCGGGATATCTCTAGTAAATTTAATTTTTTTCTTGAAGTTGACTTTTTTTTTTTCGTTCCTCGTTTTAATTTGCTCAAGGGTCGTGCTATTTTTTCAAGTGGAAGTCCATTTGACCCTGTAGAGTACAATGGGAAATTGTTTGTGCCTGGCCAGGTTCATCTCTCTCCGTTTTATTCGAATTTCTTATAACTAAAATAAACTGTGAGGGCAATCAATATTGATTAAGCTTTTTTTCGCTTCACGTATATATCAGGCAAACAATGCATATATATTTCCCGGGCTCGGTTTTGGGTTGGTCATATCCGGTGCCATTCGTGTGCACGATGACATGCTTCTTGCAGCTTGTAAGTATATTTTTATGTATATATAAGGGTAAATTACAACCACCCCCGAGGTATGGTCAATTTACGAAAAAACCCCTCTTGTTTGGATAATTACATCTACCCCTCAACTATGATTTTTTCTTACACCTCCACCCTTATGGTGTCAAATTCAACATAATGATTTTGTCGAATGTGCTCTAGTTTGTACTCGTTTTGTGTAAAAATACAGTTTCTGATGCACCACAATATGATCTATACAAGCCAAAAAACACATATTATGATCATCTTGCTTCAAAATGTGGAGTTCGAATCAGATAAAACGGGTACAAGTGATAATATTCCATATAATCTCGAAGATTCCGCTAAATTTGAAACCGCAAGGGTGGACGTGTAAGAAGATTTATAGTTGATGGGGTGGTTGTAATTATCCAAACAGGAGGGGTGTTTCCGTAATTTGACCATACCTCAGGGGTGGTTGTAATTTACCCTTATATATATTAAAAAAAAAAATGCTTACATTTTCTTTCGTAGGTTTTTGAGCACTACTTAATCCTTTCGTCATTTTATTCGTAAAACAGCGGAAGCTTTGGCTGGTCAAGTAACGCAGGAGCATTACGACAAGGGAATGATTTATCCTCCGCTTTCCAACATACGAACAATCTCAGCTCACATTGCTGCAAATGTAGCTGCTAAAGCATATGACCTTGGTTCGTATAAATTAGCATTTTCTTTCTTGCATTATTTTACACGTACAATGAAATATATTTCTGATTGACAAAATATTTAAATTGTATGTATACGTAGGTTTGGCAACACGGCTTCCTCGACCTGCAGATTTGGTGAAGTATGCTGAGAGCTGCATGTACACTCCAAACTACAGAAACTACCGTTGATCGAAGCATTGATCTGAGATCGATCGACGTGAATAATCGTTTTTCGTATTTTGTTTTCGAGCATATTCCATGTTTGTATTTGTTGTGTCTTAATTCTGCTATTACATATATGTTCAAGTTTCATGATCGAGTGTTGTACGTTGAACGGAATATATCTCATGTACTTTGTATTTATGAATTATATTAATAATCCTTCGTAAAAAAAAAAAAAGAAAGAAAGAAGAACCAGTATGCTGCCCATGTGTAATCATGCACTATCGAAAAGTCTCGTGATATAAAAACTCACTCAAACCTTCCTCTAAATAGTTTTAAATAACATACTCGAACCAATTTGCAAATTACACGTTGACCTCACGTGAAAAGACAGAAATACCCCGAGGGTATTTTTGCAAAAAATACATAATTAAAAAGGAACCACAAACCAAACATAGAGGAGGTTGTGCAACGTTGTTTTGGCAGCTGCGTGGAGAGGTTTATGTGCACGTGACCGCTGATTCAAAGTTGCATAAAAGGGGGTGCTCGGCTATACCGGCAACCGATTTCTGAGTAATTTGTAGTGTAGATAGTTTTAGATTAAAGTGCCCGCATGGGTGTAGCTCAACTGGTTCCGGAGGTGGTAAGTTGGTGCAAGGTCCTAGGATCGAATCCTGGCAGCCGCAGTGTCGGAATTTCAACTCCAATGAGGGTTGGTTCCTTGTGGGCACCAGGTCCGGGTCCGCTACCTTAACGGGCCGTTGAGTTACCATGATTTACATTCCTCCATCAATCCTTGTCGGGCCAAGGGATGGGGGCCCTGGGGGCGAGGGATTTCGCCTTTTCATGATTTACATTCCTCCATCAATCCTTGTCGGGCCAAGGGATGGGGGCCCTGGGGGCGAGGGATTTCGCCTTTTGGTGCAAGTTTTAGATTAAAGTATCTTAACTTTACTTGACTTGCAGCTCAAGTTTGTTGAACTATTCATCAATATAATTCATTTGCAGAATTTTGTTTACAAGTTTCTTCTATGCAATGTATCCAAATTTATAACACATGGTAATCAAAGCGACATTCTTTGAGAAATCTATGTGATACGAATTATTATTTAATATATTATTTAATTATTAGTTTAGTTAATAGTTAATTATTAATTATATAAAATAGTATATTTAGCATATATATTTATATTTATATAGCCGTCTGTTTAGTAATTAGGAGATTATTAAGTATTTAATTAGTATAGGTAATTATCTTTCCTAGTTAGATTAGGATTCTAGGGTTTTATTCTCTTTAAATAGTCGTCTTGTGCTAGGGTTTTATAATGAAGAGAAATAATAAACAAGAGTTTTCTTACGTTCAGTAAAGAAATCTTATGATACACAAGAGATCGTATCACTATGATGACAAGAAGCCATCATCGTACCACCAGAAGGTAAGAGACAACAAGAGAAGAAGCAGAGTCAATTATGGAGGATCTACTAGCTTAGAATGATGACCAGAAATCATCACTGTGCTATAGATTAATATAACAATATTACTACGTTAAACTTTAATATAACTTTGTTTAACAGTAATATAGTTAATATTACTGTCAACCACAACAATATTGCGGTTTAAATGGGGCAAAAAGATGTTAAAGAAAAAAAAATTAAAAAAAAAAAAAAAAAAGTCATAGCCTCAACGCCGATCAATGCCGGAAAGTAGGAGTGAGTTCGGGACGGGATTTCGGGAATTCGGAATTTACGGGATTGGGATTTTGAGATTCAGGATAGAAATTTTAAAACCTAATTCCGTCCCATACTATTAAATCCTGGTATATTGGTATCCCTAAATATTTCGGGAATTCAGAATTGAGAACGGGAAATCCCGTATTTTGCCTAGAAAGTAAGAAATATTGCATTTTTTTTTCCATTAGTATTATTTTATACTCTAAACCAACTTGAATATTATTTTATACACACTATTGTTCTTGCACTATTTAAATTTGAAGAAACTCGGAACAAATAAAATTTAAAAATAAGTTGAAACGATCGATATATTATATTGTATTCCTCATCTCCTTGACACTATATATAAATTATAGATGCAATCTACTATAGAAAAAAAGTTAAACAACCATTGTTTTTTTTTCCCACACAAAAGTTAGAATACTCACGGGCACACCACACACCAAAAGAAATAAAAAATAGAAAAAAGAAAATGATTGTCTAAATTATATATATATATATATATATATATATATATATATATATATATATATATATATATATATATATATATATATATATATATATATATATATATATATATATATATATATATATATATATATATATATATATATATATATATATATATATATATATGTGTGTGTGTGTGTGTGTGTGTTTATTAGTTTTTTTTTTCTTTTTTCCCTAGTTCAGGATTAAAATATCCCGACCGGAATTGAACCAATTCCCGAAGCCCATTCCCGTATTTGTTCCTAATCCCGACCCCGAAACCCGTAATCCCGAAGTTTTAGTCCCAAATAGTAAAATTTCGATCGGGACGGTACGAGATCCCGATCCCAAATGCCCATAGCCCTACCGGACAGCAGCCCAAAAATCAGGAAGAAAATAAAATAAAAAAAAAGTCAACGCCGGAGACCGGCAGTCAACGGCGGTGATGAGCGAAATTGTACTCAAAATTGAGTTTTTGGTCAAAATTGAATAATTTGTGAGGTTAAATTAAATTAAAGAATGAACATGTGATAGACTATTTTAGTCTTTTATACACCTTTTGAGTCTTGACAATATGTGGACTATTTTTGTAAAAAAAGAAATTTGGTCTGAACCCTTTTATGAATAGGTATCTATTGATGAAATTATTTGTAATATGCCCAATTACTAATTAAATAACTTTTGTTATATATCATACAGTTACACATGGAAGGTGGGATCTTCTCTAAATATTAAGAATCCTTAAAGATGGAAAATACGTATGCGAAAAAAGAAAATCAACCTATTGTACGTAATCGAAATAAGTTTATTTGCAAATCCTAATTGGAAAGGGTAATAATCTACGACTCCCCTATATAAAGGAGTCTTGCATAATTTTTTGAGTAGTACGTTGCCATAGTTTATTAGACGCAGGAGGAAAAAGGCAAAATCAGAAGACAAAAAAAAAAGAAAAAAAAAAAACCTCCATGGATAGAATATCCGAGTTGCCGGAAGACATCTTGCAGAGAATACTTTATTTCCTGCCACAAAGTGCAGCTGTCCGAACATCTGTACTGTCCAAGTCATGGCGCCATATTTGGTGTACTCGTTCCAATCTTTCGTTCTCACAACTCAACTCCAAAGTTAACGAACAAGAATTTCTAACCGTTGTTGACAAGACTTTACGGCGATACTGTGATCAAAGGTTGTGCATAGATGAAATCCTCCTTTGCATGTTTTCGTGTCACGAATTGGTTTCGCTTCTCGATAAATGGATCCCGTTACTCGCAACCATTGGCGTGAAGGAGTTTTGTCTTTTTATTCTTTCGAAAGATCGTAATCTTTCGGAAGACGATAATCGGGACTCCTTGGATCTTCGCGTAGTCTTTAAAGCCGAATCTCTCAAGATTTTGGGTCTGCAAAATTGCACTTTGGCCAAAGTAGTCCCGAAAATATACCCTTTGTGCGTCTACGAGTACTCCGACTCTCCGACGTCTTGATCAAGAACGAGATCTCCGACAAGATACTCTCGAGCTGCCCTTTGCTTACTACTGTGTGCTTCCACGAGTGTCAAGGGTTGAAAACTCTCAAGTTCGATAAGAAGCTTCACAAATATCTCACGCAATTCGCTTTTGTTAAGCACACGGCACACACAGTAGAAGAATGCAGCATCGAAATCGACGCCCCGGCTCTTGAAATAATCGACGTTTATGGCAGTAAGATTCGATTTCACGGCCATAATAGTAATCTCAAGTCTTTATCTCTATTGAATGTGGAAATCTGCAGCAATTCGTTGGCGGCCGAACAATCTCAGATACTACATATTGATGCCCCAAACATAACGTCTTTTGAATATTTGGGTGTCGTTATACCATCCATCTCTTTCGCACCAACTTCCGGGAGGTCAAATTTAGAGCTATATATGCGGGATGATGATGTAGACGATGCTCAGTCGTGGTTATTGAGACTAAGTAAACTTCTACATGCTTTACGTAAATCCGAAATCCACCTCGATATTGCTCAACTTAGCAGGAACTATGTGCACATCCAAGAAGACATTATTATTAATGGCGGTAATAATGAACCTGTTGTGGTGGAGCATTTGCAATTCAGTATTGGTAATTTATATTCGTTTCCATCTGTTTTAAATGGTTTGTTTTGTATTTGTCGTCCGAGAAACATAACTCCGAGCTGGTTCTCGCACGAAAGTAATTCCAACAAAGAAACGGAACTGAAGAAACTCGGCCAGTTTTTCCGCAATATCGAAAAGATGAGAGAGAGTGGAAACCAAGAAATCTGGCGTGATTTGAAAGATTTAACTCTTGAAGGATTTGACGAGAGCCGACAACAGTGGCAGGTTTTACAAGTGACGAGGTTGTCGGAATCTCCACTGCCGGACTTTGATCGTTTTCGGGTTCGATTGCAATGGAGTGATCGAATACAAGATTGTGACTCCACTTCTAGGATTTTAGAATCATAGGCCACAAATCACAGTCCTTTGTTTCTCTGTCTACTTATACGATTTCTGTGGATTGTTGTTTCAGTTCGTATTTTTAGTTATGTGTTTTATTATTATTTTTTTTTTATAAGTAGTTATGTGTTTTATTAATTAACCTTGATTTAATGAACTTTGATAAATTCGAATTGGTGTAATGGTATGGTTAGACTTGTATTGAACTTGTTAGAGCATCTCCAAGGGCGAGTGCTAAAAAATGTGATGCTATATATATTATATCCTGTGAATAGTGTTTTACATGTTCATTTTTAACCCTTCTACTACAATCACATTAGCTATATTACAGGATTTTATTTTATTATATTATTTTTCAACCATTTCAACTTTATCATGATAAAATATAGTATTAACTTTTGTGACTTTTTGATTATTTTAAGAGATTAAATTCTGAATGGATAAGCCGATATTTAATATAAATCGGATTTCACTAAATTTTTGACATGTGACACTTTTAAGTCTTATGCTGGTTTTTTTTTTCTTTTTTTTTTTCAATTACTAGAATACTAATTATATTTTTATTTATATTATCCACGTGTCAATCATCCTATGGCACCCGATTTTTCTATTAAAACAAACTATCCGGTCTAAATTTGCACCCTTATTTTAATATTATTTTGATTTAGCAGCCATGAATAGGAACAACTATAGATAGCAGCTTGGGTTATCATTTTACATGGCCATCTAAATTTTACATGACCCGTTGGAGATGGATTTTTTGTTGATAAATGGTATAATCTGTAAATTATAGCTTTTAACAGTCCAAAAAGGCCATAATTGGAAATGCCCTTTCTTGAAACTTATAACTAACACATCAAAGTTTATTAATTTATCTTGGTACGATCTCTAGGACTTTCGGTTTTTATAAACAAATTAGATCAATTTATACAGTTGCGGTTGGTTTTGAGATTTTGGAGGAAGTGTGCTTGTAGTTGTGTTGTTATTGTTGTATTGCTTTTGCTATTGTTAATACTAGTGGAAACGTTAAAGCTAATATGCTAATGTTAATGCAAATCATAATAGTAATTCTAATGCTAATGTTATCCTAATGTTAATACTATTGTTAATACTAATATTGATACTAATACTAATACTAATTATGTATACGAATACTAATTCAAACACTAATACCAATACTATTACGGATACTAATACTAATAGAAATACTAATTACAGCGCCGTTAACTCTTTTTTTGTTTTTTAATATTATTTTTTCTTTAAAAAAATATTTTAATTAATATTACTGTCTTTGCTGCTAAACTACTGTCTCCAGCAGTTATTTAACTGTTAGAGACAGTAATAATTTAACTGCTAATTGACTTCTTCTTTTTTTTTCTTACAAAAATATTTCAATTAATATTACTGTCTTGGTTGCTAAATTACTGTCTCCAACAGTAATATAACTGTCTGAGACAATAATTTAAATGTTCATTGACCTTTTTTTTTTTTTTTTTTTTTAAATTTTGCTTTTTCTTAAAAAAAATTATTTTAATTAATATTACTGTCTTGACTGCTAAATTACTGTCTCCAACAGTATTCAACTGTCTGAGACAGTAATTTTTACTGTATTAAATTAATTTTATCATTTTGGCCTGCAATTTTGCAGTCTTTGAAAGTAATATTACTGTCTCCGACGGTAATATTACTATCTCATTCAATAATATTACTGTTTGGGACAATAATATTAGTAACATTATTGTTCGGGAAAATAATATTCATAATACTAGTGTCCCAAACAGAAAATACTTTTTTTAAGGAAAAAAAAAGTCAATGCCGGAGACCGGCGGTTAACCGGCCGGAAAACAAATTCAGAAAAAAAAAGTTTTCAAAAAAAAAAGTCAAACGCTGGAATCTTGTCGGAAAAAAAAGTTATTTTTTGAAAAAAAAATATTTTTTCAAAAAATTATTAAAATGTGGGTTAGTGTGATATATTTGTTTAAATCCGGGTCAATGTGTAATATTGAGGAAGGTAGAGTATAATGGATGAAATTAATAAAAATGATATTATGGATAGTATTTTAGACTAAAGAGATAGGATGAGTTTATTTGAAAGACTGTTATCTGTACTGTAGAGTGTAGACCAATATGCATTTAAGTCCCTTTTCATGTCCCTATTTAAGGAAATCTATATTCTTCGTTGGAGGAGACGTCTCGATACTTCTCTTTTCTAGTATGTGAAAGGTGTATTGTATTTAATTAAAAAAAAAAAAAGGAATTTCCTTATCGAATAGTAAATCCCATATCAACTAAAACTCTAGTAATATTTATGACAAAATAATTAAAAGTCCTATAATAAAATATTTATTCATTTGTAGCACGGTTCCAAGACTTGTGAACCAAGTCACCTAGTATTTTAATTATTAGAAATCTAATAGGATTCAAAAGAGATATCTGTAACCAAAAGAGAAATCTTAACGAGAGAGACACCGGCGGCTGAAAATTGTTATGAATTCTAATGTTATTTCACTGGAGAAGAAATTAAAGAGAATAAAGGTTTATTCATATATATATATATATATATATATATTGTGTGTGTTAGTGTAAAATTGTACTCTCTGTGCTATTAAATTAAATACTTGCTTATATGGTACAGATGACGTTGCACCATATTTATGCTAGAAACAACAGCGTTGATGATTTGAAGAATTTGCTCGATTCGTGGAAAGCCGCTTTGGAAGCTACGAATGCTGTACGTACAACAAATCAATAATAAATCAATTGTTTACTTTTGCTTTGTTTCAATTCAACTAATTAAGTGATTTTCATCTTACATTGTGCACATGCAGAAAGGTGAGACCCCATTGCACGTTGCTGCTAAGAATGGATGTAACGAGGCAGCCAAGATGCTTCTCGACTACGGTGCCTGTGTCGATGCAACAACAGATGTGCTGCACTATTTTATTTTCATCTTTTTTTTTTAATTTTGTAAAATCAATATTTGACGGTTAATTTCTTGCAGAAGTCGGAGACTCCGTTACATTTTGCTGCTGATTATGCACAAATTTCTGGCAAAATCTCGATCGTGAATACGTTGTTAAAGTACAAAGCTGACCGCTCCGCAAAAGACAGTGTATTTTAATGTTTTCAGTTCATGATATATGTTCGGTTTTGATAACATTTCAATTGTTTATTTTTAGTACTGAACTTATTATTATTATTATGATTATTGCGTGCAGAATGGGAGGACTGCCCTACACTATCTTCGAGTAGGAAATCAAGAACTAAAAAAACTCCTTGATCAAGATAATGTTGCTATAAAACAGATTGCCTTAGCAAATAATAGTAACCCTGTAATTGATAATGGCAGTGGAATGAAAAGAACGGCGTACGATGAGAAGATGGATGTGTTTGAAGATGAACTATCGAAGATAGTGGGATTGGATAAGCTGAAATTACGGTTGAGGACATGGGCAAAGGGTATGCTCATGGACAAGATGCGTCGAGCCGCGGGGATCAACCTCGGACCAAGAAAACCGCCTCACATGGTATTTCTAGGAAATCCCGGGACAGGTAATTTAGTTATTTTCGTTAATTCCCCTGTTTTAACGAGACTTATTGTTTAGCATGCATATCAACTATTTCTTGTTCAGGTAAGACAACCGTAGCACGAAGCTTAGGCAAAATACTCCAATCTGTCGGTGTGCTTTCTTCTGATAAAGTGACAGAAGTTCAAAGAACCGATTTGGTAGGAAAGTACATTGGTCAAACGGGACCCACGACTAGAAAAAAAGTATGGAGTCATTTATATATGATGATTCATGAAATTCCGGTTTGTTATGTATGTGAATGTTCTTCTTATACCAATTGATGTTTGATTACAGATTGAAGAGGCTATGGGTGGTATTTTATTAGTGGATGAAGCATACCGTTTAGCACCAGTTCGGTCGTCGGGTAATTCCCAAGATTTTGGTATGGAAGCTTTGGAAGAGATAATGTCTGTGTTGGAAGATGGGAATATTGTGGTTATTTTTGCGGGCTATACCGAGCCGATGAAGCGTGTGTTCTCTTCGAACGAGGGTTTCTGCAGAAGAGTGACTCACTTCTTCCACTTTGACGATTTTTCATGCAAGGATCTTGCGGAGATGGTGATGATAAAGATGAGTAAGCAAGCCAAGAAGAGCCGATTGTACGGATTTAAGCTCCATTCTTCGTGTACTTGGGATGCTGTTCTACAAGTGATAGAGAATAACTCCACTGAGAAGATTCGGAATAAACTGAATGGAGGTTTGGTAGATCATATGCTGAACAACGCTAGAGAAAATCTTGATTTGAGGCTGACTTTCGATTCTAAAGGCGACGAACTATCCACAATCACATTAAGTGATTTGGAGGCTGGACTAAAAATGTTATCAGATGGAGTCAATGTTGACTGAAAGATAGATCAAACTGATGTCTTATGTGTGGTTCTATAGATATTAGATACACATAAGGCCAACTGTCTAACCTTTTCGAGTAACCACCTAGCACGAAAGGTACATTGTATCGTATTTGTTTGGGCTTATGAGCAAGTTTAAGTTACTGGGAACTTCATATTTTAGTATTTTAGTGAGTTGATTATATGAACAAAGTGATATAGGAGATGAAGTGAGAGGTTGGTGGAGGTGGAAATAACACTCAAATGTTTTTTTTTTTTTTTTGGTTTGAATATTGCAACTGAAGTATCAGCGCGCGAGATTGAAGAAGGGCTCCCTCGCTCGCTCGACCACCTTTCCGTCCATAACCACAGCTATCGACTCCAAATTCTCGATGGTGTATTGTCTGGTCCCATGTAACCGCTCTCGCTATTGCTATTCTCTGTTTCCGACCCCCCGACAACTGCACTCCCTCTCTCGGCACTCCGTTTTTTTATCCATTCTTCAATCCACTCCAAAACACCAAAAGAAAAAGAAAAAAAACATTATAAGATAGTCTATTGGGATGTTTTGATAACTCTCTTTTACCTGGCTTTTATTGCATTCGGCACCCCTGTGTTTTTACTAATTGTTATAAAAAAAAAATGCATATTATTTTATTGGCGAAAACCCTCAGTGAAATTGGAATTCAGTATGCTTGTATCTGAGATATATTCATGAATACCAATGGATTACACCTACTACATAAATATATATACTCTGATCATATTTAATAAGATGACAAAAGTTTAATCAATAAAATTTAGTCTCAGTGAATTGTGGTTCATCATCATATAATCTCTCTGCTATTAAATACTTGCTTCGGGTGCATATGGTACAGAAAGGGGAGACGGCATTACACGCTGCAGAAGGTGATGCGGCAGAAGGGTACACTTTGAACAATAAACTGCTTTGTTTGACAAATATATAAACTCCGTGCCGTATACGGTTAGAAATCCCTACAAGTCTACTTTTCAACAAAGAAAACGGTTTACAAAACAAAGGTCTCAGGAAGAAGTTATGGTCTGTTTGGTAGAACCTGGCAACTGCACTCGGGAAGTTTGACAGCTTGGTGTCTTTTGGTATTTCTGAAAGTTTTACTTATTTTAATTAATAATATATTTTCGATTTATTATTCTTGTTATCACTTTGTCATATTCTATGTATTTCATGAAATATGAAGTTGAGAAGTCATTCAATGTTTTAATTTTCTATGTTTCGGAGGGATGTTCCAAAACTCCTATATAAACCCTATCAATGAATAAAATCTGTACGGGTGTTTAAGTTTAGTAATAATTTGCTAGTTTATTGCACTGAGAGTAATTCCTCTGTACAAGTGATTCGGCGATTTGTAACGTCGAGTGAGGCTGCTGCCGCTGGTTGAGTGATTCCCGGTCATCTACCTTTTTTTCAGTTCTCTTTTACGATGCGGGGATTGCCAAATTAAAATCATAATAACCCCGTAAATGATAATGTGGAAAACTTGCAAGGGACAATGAGTAATGACAGTGGAATAAAACGAAAAATGTACGATGAAAAGATGGGTGTGTTTGAAGATGAACTATCAAAGATAGTGGGATTGAATAAGCTCAAAATACGGTTGAGGACATGGGCAAAGGGAGTGCTCATGGACGAGATGCGTCGAGCCGTTGGGATAGACCTCGGACCAAGAAAAAAACCTCACATGGTATTTCTAGGAAATCCCGGGACAGGTGATTTTGCAATTTTCGTAAATTCCCCTGTTTTGACGAGACTTATTATTTAGCATGCATCTTCAACTATTTCATGTTCAGGTAAGACAACCGTAGCACGAATCTTAGGCAAAATACTCCAATCTGTTGGTGTGCTTTCTTCTGATAAAGTGACAGAAGTACAAAGAACTGATTTGGTAGGAGAGTACATTGGTCACACTGGAACCAAGACTAGAAAAAAAGTATGGACTCATTTATATATGATGATTCATGAAACTCCATTTTGTTATGTACGTTGTTAGTGTTCTTCTTATAACGATTGATGTTTGATTACAGATTGAAGAGGCTATGGGTGGTATTTTGTTCGTTGATGAAGCATATCGTTTAGCACCTGTGCGATCGCAAGGTCATTCCCAAGACTTGGGTGTCGAAGCATTGGAAGAGATTATGTCCGTGTTGGAAGATGGGAATATTGTGGTCATTTTTGCAGGCTATACCGACCCCATGAAGCGTGTGTTCTCTTCAAACCCGGGGTTCTGCAGAAGGGTGACTCACTTCTTCCACTTTGACGATTTTTCATGCAAAGATCTTGCGGAGATGTTGACGATAAAGATGAGTAAGCAAGACAAGAAGAGCCGATTGTACGGATTTAAGCTCCATTTTTCGTGTACTCATGACGCTGTTCTTCGAGTGATAGAGAAGAACTCCACTGAGAAGCTGCGGAATAAAATGAATGGAGGTTTGGTAGATCATATGCTGAACAATGCTCGAGAGAATCTTGATTTGAGGCTGACTTTCGATTCTAAAGGCGATGAACTATCGACAATCAAATTAAGTGATTTGGAGGCCGGACTTAAAATGTTATCGGACGGAGTCAATGTTGACTAAAAGATCGATGAAACTGATATTATCCTAATTTAGATTTGTTATTCAAAGAAGATTACTCAATTCAGCCTGCAGAATAAATTTCTTATTAACATAGATCAAATAAGTGCTAAATTAAAGAGGACGCGATACACCGCCTTGAATGGCAACGCTGATGCTAGCGAAATTGAAGAAGGCACCCCTCTTGTTTTTGAGCTGGCTATAGCTCCCTCGTTCGACCACCTTTCCGTCCATAACTACAGCTATCGAGTCCAAATTCTTGATCGTATTTAGTCTGTGGGCAACCACCACAGTTGTCCTTCCCACCATCACTCTGTCCAACGCTTCCTGCACAAGTTGCTCCGATTGCACATCAAGCGCACTTGTCGCTTCGTCGAGCAACAGTATTATCGGGTCCCGTATAATCGCTCTCGCTATCGCTATTCTCTGCTTCTGGCCCCCCGACAACTGAACCCCCCTCTCTCCGCACTCCGTTTCGTACCCATTCTTTAATGCACTGCAAAGCAAAACATTATATTATAAGCTTTCGTTGAAAAATGTTTGTGTGATAACTTCTTATTTGTTTATTGCATTCAACACGTCTGTGTTTTCTCTGATTGTTAAAAAAATTCCCCCTACGATTTAATTTTTCGAGCAACCTACCTCTTAAGAAACATATTTGCTAGGAGGTCGTATCCTAAAAAAATATGCATTATAAGGGTTTTTTGCTAATATTTATAACACGGGATTTTTTTTATCAGCAATTCGATATAACAGAGGGGTACTGAATGAAATAAACTCAACTTCTTATTACCAGATAAATTCATGAGCATTTGCTGATCTGGCAGCCTCGACGACCTCATTCTCCGAGGCATCAATCTTGCCTAGCAATATGTTGTCCCTAATGCTGCCTGAATATATCACCGGGTCTTGGCTAACAAGTGCCATTCGTTTACGGTACCACTCAATATCCAACAACCTTATTCCAACTCCATCAACCTTAATCGAACCACAATCAACGTCGTAGAATCTCTGGATCAGTGCTATCACCGTCGATTTCCCACACCCACTTTTCCCAACAAGCCCAATGTTCGTTCCTTCTTTCACCTCCAAGCTAAAATCACGTAGCACAAGCGTTTGTGGCCGCCCCGGATACGCAAAATCAACCCTTTTAATTTCTATCCCACCCCTCATTTTCTCTAGCTTCATTCCCTTGTTCTCATCATTATCTCCACCCTAATATATATCAAAATTAGCACTAATAAAGACAAACAATATAGTTCAGTTAATTACAGTTAAACCTCTATAAATTAATACAGTTGGGATCAACCAAATTCTATTAATTTATCTAAATATTTTTTAGCATGTCGTCCTCGAGCCTATTAATTTATCCAGACTGTATAGAGAAAGGAAAAGATTTTTGGTTTACTTACATTATATGATCCTAGGATTAGTGACTGTCTGTCGAGGATTGCGAATATAGACGCAACAGCTGCCGATCCCTTAGCCAGATCAGAAGTCATACTACCAGCTTCGGCGACAACTTTTCCGGTGCTCACCAAAATAAAGAACGTTCGAAAAACATCCCCTGCAGATATTTCTCCTCTGTTCACTAATGTTCCTCCATACCAAAAATCCAATGCCCAACAAATGAACGTGAGGCCTTGGGCCGAACCTATGCCCGCCCCAGCTAGCCAAGATTTCTTTCTCGCCTCCTTCCTCGGCTCGTCCTGCGCTTCGTCGAATATCTCTAGAACCTTCTGGATGCTTCCGAACGATGTCACCGTTCTGTGGTTGTAGACCGCCTCAGCAGCGATCTGAGTGCTCTTATTCTGCGCTTTGACGAACTTGCCCGTAATTGTGGAGAGTATCACTTTTCGCGTGTAGAAACAGAAAATCGTCAGTGGCTGCACCGCAATCATTACAAGCGCGAGTTTCCATGCGATGATTAGACCGATTATCATTGCAGTTGTTACGGCAGAGGTTGTCTGAATGAGGAGGGAGAGCCTGTCGGCTATAATTGACTTCACCATCGAAGCCTCGTTGCTCAGTCGGAAGCACAGTGCGGCGCTCGAGTTCTGCTCCTGGTCGAACCATGCAGCTTCGAACGTAAGCATTTTCTCGAGCATGCGAAGTCTTATTCTTCTCGTGAGGCACTCTCCCATGTAGGCGAAGTTGTAGTGCTGGCATAGGTTTAGCGTGATCGAGACGAGGCAGAGCGAGCTGAAAACGAGAGCGTACCTCTCGATACGAGCTTGCATTTCCGCGTGGCTTTGTGAGAAAAAAGCCGAAATCATGCCTCCGATAGTGAGTGCGTAGAGTGGCTGCACTGTGCCGAAAATTACGGCTGAGAGGCTACCGATTACGGCTTGTTTCCATTCGGGGGAGTTTAATGAGAGTAGCCTATACATGGATGGGGGAGGATAATTATTATTATTATTATTGTTGTTGTTGTTATTGATAATAGACAATGGTGAAGCAAAAGAGGCAGGGCTTGATCTTCTTGAAACACTGCTTCTTGCGGCGGAAGAGAAACGGGGTTCGACAATGCTTTGGTCTTGATCGAGTGCACTGAATTGTCTTTGAAGTTTTGCCAATCTTGCGTAGTGGCCGTTTGTTTTGATTAGATTGTTGTGGCTGCCGATTTCTACTATACTGCCGCCACTTACGACTGCAACCACGTCTGCGTTTCTGATCGTTGAGAGCTTATGGGCGACAACCTGATTAAATTTCACACAGATTTCATGGTCAGAAGTAGGGGTGCAAATTGGAACGAAGTTTCCAAATTCCGCATTTCTGATTTTGAAACAACATTTTTTATTCTCAATTCGGATTTTTTTTTTTTTTGGAACGGAATTGGCGGAATACATATAATGATTCCGATTTCTGATCCTATTATATTTACGAAATTTTCTGATTATTTTCTGAAAATTAAACTTATGTTATATGTGACTAAAATATTGGAATTTCCAAATCCCGCCTATTCCAATTTGAAAATTTCCTATTTTGGAACAAATGTTGTCATTCCAATTTCCAAAATTCCAATTTTTTTTAAAGGTAACTGAAATTAGTTTTTCACTTTTGAAAAAAAATTGGATTTTTTTTCACGAAAGTGACAATTGCGATCCGATCGGTCTGATTTCACCCTTAGTCATAAGAGATAAATTTTATTTATTTTGGACAGACAACAACAACATAGGTTAGTACATACCAGTGTTGTTCTGCCCATGGATGCTTGATCTAGAGCATTTTGAACAAGCGTTTCGGATTCAGAGTCGAGCGCACTCGTTGCTTCGTCGAGGAGAAGAATCACCGGATTTCTTATAATAGCTCTAGCAATCGCAATCCGCTGCTTTTGTCCACCCGATAATAGTGATCCTCTCTCACCAATCTTCATGCATAACAAAATAATTATTATTGGTAATAACATTCATAAATACTAAACTTATATAGAGCTAGTTAAGAAAAATAAACATATATAGCAATAGCATGAACAACTGACCTTAGTCTCGTACCCTTGTGGAAGTTGCCGGATGAAATTATGAGCATTAGCAGCCATGGCGGCAGCCACCACATCATCCATGGTGGCGTCGAGTTTTCCGAACAAGATATTTTCTCGGACCGAAGTTCCGAACAAGGCATGTTCTTGGCTAACAAGTCCCATTTGCTCTCTCAGCCATTTCAATTGAACTGCTCTTATGTCAACACCGTCAATGCGCACCGATCCGCCACTTGCATCGTAGAATCTTTGCACTAACGCAATCGCCGTTGATTTTCCACTTCCACTTGCACCTACTAGAGCTACCGTTTTCCCCGCCTCGATTTTGAGGCTGAAGTTGTTGAGTACAAGTGCGTCCGGGCGGGAGGGGTACGTGAATTGGACGCGCTCGAATTCGATTTCTCCTCTTATTTTTTCCAAGACGAGTCCGTTATTTGTGTCGATTTGTGGGATTCGGTCGATTCTTTGGAATATTCTCGATGCTGCAACTGATGCTTCGGTGAAGTATTTCACTTCAGGTAGTGCCACTCCTAGCGCTCTGCATGCGTATGGTATTTTATACTACTTATTAGAAACCGAAACCAAAAACGAAGTTGTTAATAATTTTCTATTGTAATTTCTTGAAAATGTATTCTTCTATTTTTTGTGACGATTTTTTTTTACGACACGACCCTTAATTAAATGGTGCGATTTTAGAGGTCGGATTGATAATAAAATTGAATCAAGGCATGCAAAAGATAACGTACAGTCCACCCAAGACGAACGAGACGCCGGCTGCATAAATTCTCCCGCCACTTTCACCTTTGTACATAATCAAACGGCTTCCGTACCAAGCAAGCAAACCCCATATTGCGAATGAAAGTCCAGTGCTTCCGATTGCAAGCCCTTTCGCAATTCCTTGCTTTATTCCTAGCTTTTTAGCACCGTCTAATATCGACGAATACTTTTCAATAATGCTCCTTTCTGCAGTAAATGCATACACCGTCTTAATGGAGCTCAACGCCTGCCCCACTATAGTGTTCGCTTTCGCGTACTCGTTGAAGCTCTTCTTCGATAGATACACAAGGTATTTCCCGTATATCAAGCCCGGAATTATTAAGAGAATGATTGTCGGAAATGCCACTAATGCTAGTTTCCACGAGAAGTAGGCCGAGAATGCAAGTCCCGATACGAACATTGACATGTTCATCAAGAATATCGGCACCTACATATATATTAATGGATTTAACATATATAATTAATGCAATTGGTGATTAATTATATATTATATATACCTTCTCACTAAGGAGTTCTTGTATGAGAGAAGTGTCTTTGGAGATGCTGTTTATGATTTCAGAAGTAGTTGCTTCTTGTGAATCGAAGAAACCGACTTCTTGCTTAAGAACGGCTTCCAAATACTTGTAACGAATCCTTAAAACTTGTCGTTCGCTTGTTTTGCTCCAGCAATAACCTTCTGCAATTATTTATATAATTTATATTTATTTTTTTCTAGCTCCCAAGTTAATTAAAAACCATGGCAATCAGAATTATCACTAGTAGAAAAATTGATTTTTACTACGACCTTTAACCATAATAAAAGGTATCAAATTCGTAGTAAAAACGATTTTGCTATGCATTTGCTACAATTTTGCCTCGTAGCATATACGGCCGTAACAAAAACTTTGCTACGGTAAATGTCCGTAGCAAATACTGATTTGATACGGTAAATTCTAGCATTTACTATGACTCCAAGATTGTCCCGTTGTAAAAGGTACCTTTTGTAAAGGTTTTTTTACTTTAGCAAAAAACAATCGTACTAGAAAACCATTTTTTTACTAGTGTACGGATTAAAAATTTGCAAGGCTGATAAATAATTAATTTGTTTTCCCAATTTTAGTATAGATATAATGATATATAGTCTTGATAATTAGTTATATATGCCATGCAATTTGAAAGAAATAATTAATATAATATAATGAAGAGAAAAGCAATAAAATTGATGAAAAGAAGTACCCATAAATGCTACTGCCATGACTGCTAGTCCCAAGTATACAAAGTATAAACTGCACTGTTAACAAAATAAATATCAAATCAATAATTAGTAAAAGCAACAACTCATTCAAATTTGGTTAAGTGATCGAATATTGCTAACCTTTTCAATCTCGTGCATGAATTGACCATGGTTCTGAGGTGAATTACCGAAACCCAAGCTATTAAAAAGTCGGCTAACATAAACGAGCAAGCAATTCGTCGACAGTCCGTCTCCCACCGCACCAAATGTGCCCAACACCATCAGCAAAATATCTAACCTGTCTGCATATCTCAATATTATTTTTAATGATGAACTCTTACTACTACTACTTTCCATCTCTCCTTTCTCTTCCCTCGATTTTTCCGAATTATTTGTACACATAGTTTTTGCTGATTAAAACTGCGACACGAACGTTATATATATAGAGTAACACGAAAAGCCTTGATGGATATATGATGGTTTGTGTATAAATAGATAGACAAAATTAAATAGTTCTAAGGAAAATATATATAAAGTGAGTGTTGCTGCATGGTCTACTAAAAATAATAATGCAATCTTTTTGGGTGGGGTTTGCATGGTTATACTCTTTTGTAATTTGGTGGAAATCACTTTCAGTACCACCAATATATTACAACTCTTTTTATTTGTAATAAGTAGGGTTTGTCAACAAAAGATGACTAGCTATGACCCCCCTTAACTTTTCTTCCCTCTTATTTTTTTTCTTTTGCTTTTTTATGGTTTGTTGGTTATGGAAATTAAAGTTGCTTTGATATTATCAACTTTTGTCCTTTTTAACATTGTTTTGTATTCAATTTTTTAATACTTGATGTTTGTAAAAGAGCATGCATTTACCAGAAAAGGCATTTTGCATTTGATCATCACTAGAAGAGAAATCATATGCTAAACATGGTTATTAACAGTGGATGATATATTTTGTTAACCGCAGATCTACACATAATCACGTACAAACCCATGTATATGTTTGCTTAGTGGGTAATTATTTAACCTTATCTTCGTTTTGCAAATTTCCGGCATAAATAACCCGATGTAGGATATAACTTCCCATCACTAATACGTCAGATTTCTGCATTTTGTGGGGAACCAATTATTGTTGCAATCAATTGGTTGTTTAAGAGCATAAGTCTCTAGCTAAGATTTATTTCTTAAACTAACTAAAATGATCAAATTGGATATTACATTGCATGCAAGTGAATTAATTATAGTTATAGTTGATAATTAGATGATCATTAATTTATTCCTATGGAGAAGTACGCGGAAGTGTTAGCACAAGAAGTGCCATATCTAAATGCAATATACATGTGTATTATTGTACTTAACTCCATGTCACGTTATGATTTGGCGTTTTCGGTAAATTTGTTAGGTAGACTTACCTCACCTCACAGACACGCCATATGCATCACTGAATGATGCAAAGCTTGTGGTTTATACTGTCATTGATTAGAAGTTATATATACACACAAAGCTCGTTCCCAAAATCTATGGTTTAGTATTAGAAAAATAGTTATGTCTTGGAGGTATGTGAAATGTACCTTAGTTGTCACTAGTCGAGTCATGCATATTTTTTGCTTCACGAGATAGTGCGTGGATGTACATGACCTGAAGCCATGATTGGGCATGTTCAAGATTCATCTAAATTGACTAACACGAAAGATCCTACGATATTGTATTTGATGGTAATGCAGAATGCATTGAGTATGTGAAGACGGCTTCATTAAATGTGACAACAAGAGGCATATAGCTCTGAGGTTTTGTTCAAGCAAGAATAAGAGCTCAAACAATAATGGTCCAGCAGATCATGAAACATGATGACTACGCTGACTTATTTACTATTTTTTCGCGTAAAGTCACTTAGGAAAAGTATGTTAAGGCTAATGACTTGGCGTAGATTATACGAGCTCGCTCCTCTGTAGACATCAGGGGGAGTTAACTTTAGGGGGAGTATCCTGTAGGTACTAAGTATCAAGAAGATACCGAGGTGTCCTGTTGTACAATTTTTCCGTCGTGTGACATTTATTTTTACCGCGGGGTTTTTGTTACTCGCCAAGGTTTTAACGAGGCAACACATGTTGGTTGAAAAGATTGTGCGTTGTACATTTTTCCTAACCGAAGTTGTTTTTTCCCATTGAGTTTTATTTGAACGAAAATCCCCCTGCGGTCCAAAACCTTTATGATTTTTGACTGATTTTTGCCACCGAAGTTTGACCCGACTTAAAGGTTTGACCGCCTCAGACTGCCTCAAATCGCCTAAAACCGCCTCATTGGCAATAAACCGATTTTTCAAACCTTTAAACTAAAATCGTAAAGGTTTTGGACCGCCTCCGCCTCGGAGACCGATTAATCGGCCGCCTCGGCCGATTTTTAGAACATTGCATGCAATACATGATTCAGTGTCAATTTCTCTCATTTCTATTTGACAAAACAATAATCGATTTTTGGATAATGATAAATATATAAGTCAATTAAATTAAAAACTAAATACAAACTTTTACATAAAAAAATATTCATGAGAAATGTTACTGAATAAAAAATAAATAAATGAAACTACAAAAAATATATGCAAACGGTAACAATGTAGCACATGTGACATAAGTTGAATTCGTAAACAACATCTGCAAAAAATACATAAAGAAAAAAATATTAGCATAGTTCTCCAGTTAACTAAAAATATTAAACGAATTTAAACCATCTAAATTAAATTATAATACGATAAGTGCATGAAATCAATTGAAAAAAAATTACCAGAAAAAAAAAACGAAAAACAAAAACAACTGGAATGAAATGGGTGAAGAAGAATAGTGTAGGGTGAAATAAATAGATGAGGGTTTATATAGTGTTGATAATTATATAGTAATTAGGAAAATTTTAGAATTCAAATTTCAAATGACATGATTATAGGTGGAAAAAGGAAAAAAAAAAGGGTAAGAAATCAAATCAATTAAATTCGGATGATTTGATTTATATTAATTAGGAATTAATTTTAAAATATTAAACAATATTTATGGTTATTGAATATTTTCCTTAAACTAACTATATCAATTAAATATAATCATCTTAAATAGGTAAAGAATCAAATTCCATATCATAAAATGCGTATTCTAATTTTAGAAAATTTTAAATTACATAAAACATACACACAATTTTTTGGTTTTTTGTCTTTTTTCCTTTTTTTTTTTTATTTTAATAATAAAATAATAAATTTCATAATATATTATTAATATGTTTATTTAAAATCGAATTCTAATGCATTAATAAAATACATTAATGTAAAATTATAAAATTATATTAATGGAATTTAAATGATTGATTAATGGAATAGTACACAATCGGATGATATAATTCATAAAGATTAGTAATACTGCATAAATTTAAATTGATATAATTTCAAAATTTATCTATATTAATTTAAATATAAAAATATGGGAAAATTATTAATACTACATTTACCTATCTACTTTTTTTTTTTTTTTTTTTTTTTTTAAATTATTGGTTTTATATATAATATTAATTTATTACCTATCTACGCTTTTTTTTTTTTCTAACTTTTATTGTGTATCTTAGTTTTATATATAATATAGATAAATGCAAAAGTCAAATTATTATAAATAAAAAACGGAAAGATGGCAATATGGCATCGAGCAATATAATATTTATCTACCGGAAAAGAATTGGTATGTAATGATTTTAAATGAATCTCGTTTCGATGAATGTTGACTAATATATTTTATAAATTTTTATATTAAAATTCTTGGCAATAAATATTTATAAAGTTTTCATTTTAATTTATTGTGTGTGTGTGTATGTGTATATATATACATCATAAATAAATCCCCAAAAAATGGTATGTGTTGATTTTAAAAGAATCTCATTTTACATGAATAATATATTTCCTAAACAACAAAAAAACCTTAAATCTTCTTCTGGACTTGCACCATACACTTCAGTGACGTTTTTGTTGGGATAAACAAAAATTGATTAGTTTTCTTCACAAAATGGTTTCCAACACTTCTTGTTTTCCATCCTTGTACTTCTGCGATTCTTCCTCGAATAAATCCCAAAGAAACATTTATATTTTTGGCCAATGTATCCAACAACATCTGCAAATTGCTTGGATATATGCTACACGAAAATTGATCAATGAACAATATATTATTAATTACATATTAGTTATAGAAAATATGAATATAACCTTTGATTTCTCAAGTTTCAAGATGTAGTCACATTTTCTACAAATCCATAGACCTTTTCCATATCCGATATTAGTCGCTTATAATACATGACTTAGCAGCGTCCATATCTATAAATCATTAACAAAAAAAAAACAATTGTTAGAGATATCATGTATACACATATGTAAAAGACGGAACAAAAAAAATAATGTAAATTTAATTATGATCAAGTAATTATCATGTGCATAGAAACAAATGAATCATAATGACTTATTTTGTCGGAAAAAAACATAATTAATATCGGTGTTATAATATATAAAAGTTGAATTGCATAGCTAATTGATTGACATTTGTCAATTTCAATTGATGACATGTCCTTAATTTCATCCCAAGTGGCGAATTGATTGGTGGAAATAAATCATCAAAAAACATGTCATCATTTTCCAAAATTAAAGGTAATTAAATATATTTCATTATTTTATTAATATATTTATATCCTACCATTTATAAAATGCTCTAAATATATCAACTTTCTTAGAAACCCTAAATAAATTTATTTTTTAATTTAATTTTATAATTAATTTAATTTGAATTTATTTAAATTCGATTTAAAATCTTCCCTTATTATAATTGCATAATTGGTGGTGTTACGATTTTTTTAAATTATAATTCATAAACTTGAATTTATTAACAAAAAATATTGCAGAATAAATTATTTGATATTATACATTTTAAATGAACATGACTAGAGAATATGTAATTTTTTACTAATTTAATATTATATATTAATATTATTTGTAAAAAAGAAAGATACATGTTTGAATTTACTATCTTGCGAAAACACTATTTGTTATGCCATGTGTAGAGTAATGTACTCCCAATTATTTACCATATTGAAAATTATACTACATGAATTTAATGTTATTATTTAAATAATTATTTTTTCTTCACTGAGTCCAGTAACAATAAATTTTACGATTGATTTAACTTTTTAAATTATATACTAATTAAAATACAAATCTTATCATGATTATACTAATAAATTGAATAACTTAAGTTAAGTTTAATCAATTGATAAATAAACGAATTGATTTTATATATTTCAAAATATAATAAATTCTAAATCTTTGGTATTAAATTCGTTTATCCACTTTATTTAATGGCTAACATTAAGAATATCAATTGTTTTGTTTAAAATGTATAATGGTCGTATATACTATATAATGTATTCCACTAATAAGTATTTCATTATAACTCTAATAAATATAATTAAGTAAATATTTACAGCAACTCCAACCCAAAAGTATCAAAATGAGTTTGCAAATATTTATGTGCTATTTAATATTTTATTTTGATATTTATCTAAATGTATTTGCTCCAACCATAGTTATTAAATAGTTGTTAATTAAATATATTTTATTGCCACATGTTATTTTCTAAATGGACACTGATGTGATTAAATTCATAACTCATGTTTGATATTTTATTTTGTATGATTGCATAATGTATTTTTACATTCTGAAAGATGAAGTATCAAAATACCTCATTTCATAACTCTATTAGAATTAAAAATTACTATTTTGGAGTATAAAAATGGTGGTTAAATATTTTGATAGCTCCTTTAATAATCCCACTCGAAGTGCTCTTGCCATAAATAGTTTATATTAATAATTCCCCTAATGTTTGTTTCCGTCTTACATCGACCCCCTTATGGTATGATTTGTCAAGGAATTTTTTTATTACGTGGTCCAATAATGCTTATTATACCATGCACACACGACATTTCTTTATGGTACTTTTTAAAAACAAAAATTACCCTCATGTGAACTTTACACGAAATCTTTATTCTTCTTAAATAACACTTTCACAAATTTTTATTATTACCATGACCACCCCTGAGATTAATTTTTGAGTTTATAAAGTACGATAAAAGAAATGTCACGTCTGTAAGGGTAGACTCCATATTTTTTGAAACATTACATAGTATAAAAAAGATTACGTAAAAAATGG
>NW_012194115.1:1202350-1227953 GCF_000504015.1 Erythranthe guttata | reverse complement strand
AGAAATTAGTGTAGAAAAACTATGTGAAATAAATAAGTACGAAAATACCATTAGGGTTGCCCAACGTTTCTTTCTTGTATATATAAGATTATAAATAAATGAAACAGTCAAGGATATTGCAATAGTACCCTCAACCCTGTATAGCAAATTCTTAATTGTAACCTCAATTTAATCAATTTTGTCCACAAAAATCCAATTTTGACCACAAAAATTCAATTTTGACTTTTTTTTTTAGCATACTTTAATATGCCCCAATTTCATCATTAACTTAATTTAATCTCAATTTGACCCCAAATTTCATAAATTATTCAATTTTGATCCAAATTTTTTTTTTCTCAAAAAAATTTTTTGCCGCTGGATTCCGGCGGTCAACGACGGTCTCCGACGTTGACTTTTCAATTTGTTTTTTTTTTCTTTTTTTCCGGATTTTTTCGCCGGTTTCCGGCGTTGACTTTTTTTAGTGTTTTTTTTTGTTTTTTTTTTTTTTTACGTCCGCCGCTAAACGTTGACCGTAATTGTGCTGTCAGTGACAGTAAATTAAGGTAATTATACTGTAATGACAGTTAATTAACGTAATTGTACTGCCGTTGACAATACATTTATGTAATTGTGCTGCCGTTGACAGTAAATTAATGTAATATTATTATTTTTTATTTTTTTTTTATTTTTTTTTATTTTGTTTGATTTGTTGACAAGTCAACGTAATTATATTACTGTCGTTGACAGTAAAATAACTGTAAACACAATAATATTACTGTGAACAACATCAATATTATTATTTTTTTGGGTTTTTTGTTTTGTTTGAGTTATTCACGGAGTAACGTAATAATATTACTGCCTATTATTGTAATATTACTGTAAACATAATAATATTACTGTGGTTGATGGTAATATTACTGTTGTTATAGTAATATTGATGTCAACCACATCAATATTATTATTTTGTTTGGATTTTTTGTTTGTTTGAGTTATTCACGGAGTAACGTAATAATATTACTGTCTATTATTGTAATATTACTGTGGTTGATGGTAATATTACTGTTGTTACTATCACTCGCAGTAATATTAATTCTTTTTGGTTTTTTATTATGTTTACCTTTGTTGAACGGTCAACATAGTAATATTACTCTATTACACAATAATAATGAGTTGTTGTGTTAATATTACTGTGCTAGAGATTAATATAGCAATATTACTGTGTTAATCTGTAGTTTAGTTAATTTTACTGTGTTTAACAGTAATATAGTTAATTTTACTGTCAATCACAGCAATATTGCTGTTTAAACGAAAAAAAAAGTTACAGAAAGAAAGAAAAGAAGAAAAAAAAATCGAAAAAGTCAATGCCGGAAACCGGCGAAAAAATACGGAAGAAAAAAAAATTGAAAAGTCAACGCCGGAATCCGGCGGGAAAAAAAAAGTTTTGGGTCAAAATTGAATAATTTGTGAAATTTAGGGTCATATTGAGGTTAAATTAAGTTAAGGATCAAATTGGAGCATATTAAAGTATGAGGGATTATTTTAGTCCTTTACAAAAATCTGGACCATGTGTGGACTTATTGGTAAATGAGTTTTTTGTCTGGATCTCTTTATGAATAAGTACCCATTGATGAATTTATTTGCAATGACCCCAAAAATTATTGTTGTATAATAGTTAACATTTTTTGTTGTCGGGAATTTTTTTTTTTCTAATTCACAAAGTGATAATAACCTAGACAAATGTGACAGTAGACTTGTGAAACATTTTAGTAATAAAACATTAAACTTATTAAAATTACAATGAACTTCATAAAATTGGATATTTAAAAACAAATATGAAAGTGAACTTCTAAAAATTGGCTAAAACTTGGTAGTTACCCTTGAAAATTGAGATTTCACATAGATGACCAGTGAACTTGATAATATTATTTTTGAAAATTCACTGAAAAATTCTGTGATCTTGTAAAAACAAGAATTTTATCAAAATATGGAATTGAACTTATAAGTAATAATCATAAAAAAAAAAGAATGATATCGAACTTCTAAAATTTGGCTAAAATAGTAGTGAACTTTTGAAAATTTATAGTAATACTTCTGAAAATTCACATGCTTGCCCACAATGTTTCCAATGGCATCTTTATATATAAAAGAGAGGTTTGCCCCAAAATTCTAAAAACAGTTTTTTTTTTTTTTTTTTTT
Source organism: Erythranthe guttata (assembly GCF_000504015.1). The sequence goes on along the minus strand of NW_012194115.1, from coordinate 1,225,778 downwards.
TTTTTTTTTTTTTTTTTTTAATATTGTTGTGAAATATTCATTTTCTTTATTTTCTCTTTTTTTGTAGCACATTTAAAATTATTTGTTTTTTCTTCCTTTTTTATAGAACAAGTTTCGATTTTTTTAATAGGACTATTAGTGAGAACCCTATCTAGTATTATTTTAATGAGGATGGATCCAGCTCATTTTCTTTTATTAGTGAGAGATCCATCCTCTTTTTCCTCAAATTTACCCTTCCTCTATTCACTACCTATTTTACACTACTTTGATGCACTTTTTATTTTTTCGTATTTTAATTTTAATCTTCATTTTTTTTTATTTATTTCTTATTTAAAAGATAATATTTAAAAAAAAATATTATTTTGACTTTTTATTACATTTTTAAAAAATATGGTTTTACTATACACTTTTGTCTTCTGTTAAAACAACTATAATTCAATAAAACAACTATTATTAAAACAACGGTTATTAAAAGAATTATGATTAAAACAACTATAGATCTCCAACAACTCTTATTTATCAAAATCAACTATTTATTACAATCAACTAAAAGTAATAAAAACAACTATATTGTTGTACGAAAACAACTATATATCTGTAAATAACACCAACACAATTTCAACAAAAACAAACATCCATTATACTATTGATTGAACATAAAATTAGCCTTTAATATAAGAATTCAACCAAAAACACCAATTAAGAAAATTAAAATTCGAGAATTGGGTTAAAAAAAATTAGAGAAGAAGAACAACAACAACAATGAAACAATGTCGGCGGTGGTAGGTCTCTATTGAAATCTGAGATGCAATATCAACCTTAGCGCCGCTGCATAGTCTCGTCATTCTCCCTAGTGAAAACCGTAACGCCGTCCTTGATGAGAGAATTCCAGGGGTGAAGACCGCCTTCTTTTTGCAGCGGTGGAGGGAGGAACGCCGTTGTGAGAAGAGAGTAGCGACGGCGGCGGGGCAGAGATGGAAGAGGGTTGGAGGCGGTGGCGGCGCAGAGATGGGAGAGGGTTGGAGGCGGCGATAAGTAGATAGAAAGGAGAGATGAGAATAAGAGAAATAGAGAGAACGTAAAATATGTTTGGTTATTTTACATATAACATAGAATGACAAATTAGGTATATTAGTCATGTCAAAAACAATATTAATTAAAAAAAAATATTTAATTTAAGATGGGGGTCTCACTAATAATGAAAAAGAGGTTATATCCACCTTAATATAAGTAAATGAGTTGACGGATATTCACTAATTACCCATTTTTTAATTGTTTTCTTTTTCTTTTTTTCTTTTTCCTTTTTTTCCCTTTCCTCACTAAACACGGTCAATTGTTTTTTTTCACATTTTTTACTTTTAAATATTTTCTTTTTATTTTTTTTCTTCTTTTTTTTTTTCTTCTTCCAACACTAAATTTCTCTCATTTTTTTATAGGACACCTTTTTTGAATTATTCTTTTGTCTTTTTTTTTCTTCTTTTTTCTTTTCCCCTTCCCTACTAATCACGATCAACGTCTTTGAACTTTTTTTCTCACGTTTGTTTTTTCTTTTTAATTATTTTCTTTTTTTCTTTTTTTCTTTTTTCTCTTCCAGCACCAACTTTTCTCTCCTTCTTTATAGCACACGTATGTGTATCAAATTTTATTGTTAAAATAGATATATAGATTATGATTGCAATTAGTTGAATTTTTACATTTTCGGTGTTCCATTATTTTGCTATTGTACATGTCATATATGTTTAATAATTTCTAATTTTGCTTATCTTATATTTTTTTTCCACATCCGCTCGTGCAACGCATGATGCCAAATACTAGTTTAACTAATAAAAATGCGGAGATATTTTTTTGTTAACCAAGGAATGAAGGAATTTTATTGAAAACAAAAAAAATGTCCTTATTACTAACTAATTAATTACACCCTAAAACCGTTCTTCTGACATTTTGAAATATTGTGTCTATGTTTAATACTCGTGGTTAGGGGTGGAAATCGGACACAAAGGATTGGGGATGACTTTTTTGGAAAATGTCAAAAATAATTTAAAATAGAAAATGAGTTCCAACTTATGTTCCAAAAAAACCGGAATGCAAAATTTCATTCCGACTTCAGAATGCCTCAGAATCTGTGGAATTTTGCAAATTGCATCACTTTATAATCTCTTCTTTTCAGATATAATGAGAATTTTCAGGTATATTTTTCTATCTTTTTCAAAATTTTGCAGAAAATGCAAGAAGATTTAAAATTTGACAAAACGCAATAAATAAAACCACATGTAGCAACAACAAATTAAAACAAATATTTTCTGATAAGAAAAAATGCAACAGAGAATTTCAGATACCAATTAATCTTTTCACACGTTTTAATTTACTTGACTCTTCGGCATTTATATATTTGGAACTAAAATTGGATTGAAAATCGGAATTTCTGGTAATTTTATATACAACTCCGATTCCGTTCCAAATAAATTCGGAAAAGTTGAAAATCGAAATTTCAGAAACAGAAGTGAAAAATACAGTTCCAAATTCAAATATTTTCGAATCGAAATTGGCGGAATTTGAAAATTCTATTTCGATTTTCACCTCTACTTATAATTATTAGTAAGTGGTGCGGTTGATGCCACATTACTAATACGGAAAATTAGCAAGACCAACACACACACACCCACCCACCCCCCCCCCCCCACGGGAGGGAAAGCCCTCCTCTTTTTTTTTTTCTCCTAAAAATTTTTAATTCGAGAAAATCGCTTTAGTAGATAGTTTGAGCTGTTAGTATAATTACAATACCAATATTACCCTTACTCAATTATTAGAATAAAAATCCAAAATCACTCAGAAACCCTAGATATCCAAACCTTACATGACTTTCTTCTCTTCCATTCTCCCCAAACATTTTGCCTTCTTCTCTCTCCCATTCTTTGCAAAACTTCTGCCATTATCGAAAAGGATGCAGTCGACGTTATCGACAGCGAACGCGGAGGAGATGGCGGCAGCGGCGGAGAGTGAAAAGAGGGTGCGTTTCGTCGCCAGAAAACTATGTCTTTGAATCCGACCCAAACGACGAGAACGACGTTGATGGTGTGGGGATGGTGATGTTGTGGTGTGGCGACGGTGGGGTGACGATGGGGAGCAAATTTAGGATTTTTTTTTATTGATTGTGCGGAGCACGGTGCAGACGAAAGAAGTTCGTGGATGTTGGATCCTTAATCGACTACGTTTAGTTGTCGATTAAGGTTAATATGGTACATTTTTAATTTATTTCTTGATTTTTGTTTATTGTTTCTTTATTTCGCCACACATAGTTGAACTTGGGGGCATAGCGGTGGTGCATTTTTGTTTTACTATTGTCAATCCATCATTCGATTTTTATAAATCAATTACAGCTTTTATATATTTTGTTGTTTTGTAAAAAATAGTGGATTTTTGTTTTTTTCGTTATTTGTTTCGGTTGGTTGTTTGAATTTTTTTCGTTGAATCGTGTCGGGCGTTCATTGACGTAGTTTTTTCTTGCTTACTATGAACTTTTGGAAGTGATTTTTATGAATCCACCACTATTTTCGTGAGCAAACTATGTCGAACGCGGCAGGCGATAAAAACACCTGACAAGATAAGCACGGAACTGTATTTTATAGAAAAGGAAAAACAAAAAATGGGGATGGAAATATTGCCAAGAAGATAGTGGAAGGACCATTTTGCAACTATGGTGAAAAGCCTAACATGGGCTAATAGGCCTACAATTTCTTTACCTACTGGGCCACAAACCCAATATTAAAGACCATTACTACCGAAGCTCAATCACCTTTAAATAAGGTTTTGGCCCGACAATCTCAATTAATTAAACCTCAGCCCAACCAATGAGGTATAAATATATGTTTGAACTTTTTCATTAAGGTATATCCTATTATCTGAGCAATACTATAACATGTATTATCTGGAGTATTTTTACGATCTGCACGTCTTAGTTGAGCGTCAGAGGGGTTTCCGCCGGATCAACCCCCGGCTTAGTTTATGTATTCTATGATCGCAGGTATCTGAAGGTCATCAAACTCGTGAGCTAGTGATCAACTCTGCTCTTTCAGCTCATCCTACTTCAACTTTCTAAGGTGATTTAACTTTAGCATCATCATAAGAAAAAAAGTGAAAAAAATATGAGTTTATTTCGAAGAGTGAAATATAGATTAATTTTCTCTCTAATAATGAAAGATTTGAGTGGATTTTTTGAAAAAACCACCATTAATTAAGTTGAGTTTGTAACTTTTGACAAAAAATAACAAAAAAATTCCATTTTGGAAAAAGTAAAATCTATTTGTGGCACACCCTAAGAAGGAAATAACTAAAGAAATAAATTTAATAAAAAGAGAGTACTATAAAATGATTACTTTTTAGATTCTTGTGTCGGAGGATAGACTATATAATCACGGTATATTATAGACAGTATAGTGCAGCTGAAAATGATATTTTATTTAAATATTTGGTCATTAATGATTTGGCAAGATTATATGAAAATTGTATTTGCTTCAATGCCTTGGCAGCATATCTTTTTCTGATATTTTGGTCTTTCTAAAGTATAATTAAATCGTCGGGTCTTTCTCATGTGCAATCCCTTTTCCGAATTGGTGCCGTATTCCACCAAATTTTGTGAACAAACAGAAAAGCACGAAATGTTTATAAACAATTGACAAATAAAATGTAGATACGATGATATACTCCGTCTATTCTTAAATATGCGTTTAGTTTTACATTGGCATAAATATTAAGAAACTTAATAAATGTGATTTGATTTTAAGAAAAATATGTATAAACAAAATAACATTTATTATTTAATGATTTATAAGAGAGAATTAATACTTATAGTTAAATTAATAAGGTTACAATAGACAAAACAAATATTCAATGCAGTATTGAAAATGTAAAGTGCAGATAATTTGAAACATATTGTAAATAACGTATAACATGGAGTTTCCTAACATTACCACTAGAGATTACTTCACATTAGAGCATCTGTAGTGGAGCTCCCAAATTCTGTTTTAGTGTCAGCTCCTCAAATTTTAGGAAAATTGTATGCTCCAGTGGGTGATTAGCAGTGTTCTAAATAGCGGTCGTGGCGGTCGATATATCGGCCGCCATATCGGTATCGGTTATAAACCTTTACGATTTTGTTGAGGCGGTTTGGAATATCGGTTTTTTACGGCGAGGCGGTTTGCGGCGGTTTTTTGGCGGGTCAAACCGATATATCGGTCAACAAATCGGTTTTTTTTTTTTTTTAATTTAAATTAAAATGAAAATATGTTTTGATTTTTTGTTTTTCTCCAATTCTTTCAACTTCCAAAACCAAACCAAGTACTACCCCGCAATTTATGCGTTGTTGTGTTTATATTAATTGTTGATACGAAAGACTTGCATAGTATTTGTATTTCGTAAGAATCTTTTATTATATTATGATCTTATTATTTTTAAATTTTTGTTATTTATTGAGTAATTAGAATTATATAATAATATATGAATGATAGGATAGAATTATGTTTAAATATTCTTTTATATATATTTTGAGTATTTACAAATAATATTTAGAAATATATTACACTAAATTTAAAAAAACCGATATATTTCCGATTTATCTCCGATAAATCACCGCCGCGCCGATTTATCGTGTGGCGGTCCCTAACCGCCACGTACCCGATAACCGCCTTTTAGAACATTGGTGATTAGTAGCTCCCTAAAACTCCAATTTTAGGGAATCCTCAAATCAGTCCCCGTAGTTAGGACTTGTTTAGGGAGGAAAGACATGGAGATTGGTGGGCCTCCATCACTATTATATTATTATATATTTCATAAATTTCTTTTATCTCACTTTCCTTTAAACAAAATATTTTTTTATTATGTTATATCCATAAATTCCAATTACTTTTATATGATTTATACTATTAATAATAGGGGAAAATTTGCTAGACACCCCTTATTTTGGACTTATATAAGTAGAGATCCATTATATTAGATGAATATAGGTATATGTCCTTTAATCAATAAGATTAATATAAATAAAATAAAATTATTAGTATGTGGACATAAATATCCCCCATTAATATTTATATTAAAAGATTATTGATTTAAATAAGGGATTAAAATCCCACATATCACTTTATCTACCATTTCTCTCTCCTCTCTCCTCTTTCACACCTCGGCTCCTTCGACCCTACACCCGGTGTTTATCACTGGATGTAGGATCGAACAAATCTTCACACCTCTCTCACGTCTCTCTATTCCTCTCTCTCTCTCTCTCCCTCTCTCTCTCTTTCTCTCTCTCACACACACGGATACACATAAGCACACATATCTCTCTTTCTCACACACATACACATACACATACACACCCATATTTCTCTCACATCCAACATATTCTCTCTCTCTTCTTATCTCCTTCATGTATTTATGTATACTTTGAAATATAATTTTTGTTTGTATTTTCTAATTGATTTTGTTTTAATAAAAAATCAAAGTTATTTAAAACGATAAATTACGTCTGTAATAAAAAATAAAAAAACTGCAAATCGCAGTTTGAAATAGAAATATAACAATATTATAGAATGTGCAACGATAATCTAAAAAATGTCAACCAAATTGTGATAAGTTTGCTAATATATTAATATTTTCACAAGAAATTAAATTTGATGCAAATAATAAATTAAACTTCAAAGAACAAAGTGAATGTAAAATCATTAAACAATAATTTTTGTCACTCTTATTCTCGAGAACTTTTTCATGTCAGCAGCATCAACCGAAAATGGTCATCTTTCTTCATTTACCCAGGCATGTATGAGTTGAAACGCTCCCACGAGCATAAATGGTTATCATACACAAGGAATATCATAATATGTCACTACAATGTGACTTATGCTTTCTGTTTAGCACGCCTATCATGCTTCCTCATTAACATGTATGTGCATTCAAGGGCTGTAAACATACAATATAATGTACAATCTTTAACCTATAAAAAATAAATTGCAAACTTCAGACACAATTTATTACTTGCAGATATAAGAAAAATAGCAGAAAAAAAATATAATGATTGCAAACAACAAATATTAATAGCAAAAACTAATTGCGGATGAAAACAACAGTTCATCGTATAAATGCGGACATGAACTGCAAACATGTAATAACAACTTCAATTAAGACCAAACATGAACTGCAAACACCTAATAACAACTCCAATTATAATAGAGAATTGCAAAGTGCAAACTGCAATTAGAAATGTACATCTGATTGCAAAACAACTACATGTATTCCCTAGTAATTTGCACATCAAATTAACCACAACAACATGCAAACTCAAATCATACTAAAAATTTAAGTGCAAACTCAAAATAGCGAAATTCAAATCATACTAATTTTTTTAGATTTAAAACTAAATGCAAACCAAAATTTTCATAAGGTTACCTAAATACAAAAAGACAAACTCAATATAGCAAATGCAAAATCATAATAAAAGTTTCGGGACAGTAAACTGCAAACTCGGTATAACAAATTCACACTAGCAACAATCAAATTTTTAATCTCAAGAAATTAAAGGTGCATACTTAAAAAACAGTTACATTTTTTTCAAGTTAGCATGAATATACTAATAACATTAACAAACTCTGCAACTTATACCTTATTTTGGGGATTCAAAATCATCATCATCGTTCGATGTCCAGGAAAAAAAAATAGGGGTTTTGAATAAGTATTGAGAAAAATCAAATAATCAAATAAAAGTATTGCTTATCGAGACCAAATCGGGTTTGAGCCATTGTAGGAATAGCAAACAACAAACGAAACCACGTACGATGTCTTCACGCAACAAACGATCTCCAAATAGCCCAAAAAAAAAATCTGGTTCCGCAACGTAAACAGAAAACGGAAGTTTGTAAATTGCAAACGGTTCGAGGACCCTACATGTGGCAGACGCGATTCAATTTTTTGCTAGGGTTTGTTATTGATGAAATCGATGTTTGGGAGCGTTGGATTTGATGAAATCGATTTTTGGGAGCGGTGAAATTTGAGATTTGAGAATACGTCAGATTTATGAATGGATAGGTCAACTGCAGGGAGAAATATATGGGATATTATTTTAGGTATTTTTATTTCCATATATTATTAGGGATATTTTGGACACTTTAAAAATAATAAATTTACTAAAAAAATGAATTTTATTAGTTGGATTTATACACATAAAATCTCTTATAGGAGGACCTATAGCAAATTACCCCTAATAATAGGGGTCATTACAAATAAGCCGATCAATGAGTACTTATTCATAAAGAGATCGAGACAAAAAATTCCTTTACCAATAAGTCCACACATGGTCCAGATTTTTGTAACGGACTAAAATAACCCCTCATACTTTAATATGCTTCAATTTCATCCTTAACTTAATTTAACCTCAATTTGACCCCAAATTTTACAAATTATTCAATTTTGACCCAAAATTGTTTTTCCAATTTTAAAAAAAAAAAAAAAATTCCGCCGAATTCCGGCGTTAACTTTTCAAATTTTTTTTTCTTCCGGATTTTTTCGCCGGTTTCCGGCGTTGACTTTTTCGATTTTTTTTTCTTTTCTTTTCTTTCTTTCTGTAACTTTTTTTTTTTTCGTTTAAACAACAATATTGCTGTGAGTGACAGTAATATTAACTATATTACTGTTAAACACAGTAAAATTAACTAAACTACAGTTTAACACAGTAATATTGTTATATTAATCTCTAGCACAATAATATTAACACAACAAAACTCATTATTATTGTGCAATAGAGTAATATTACTATGTTGACCGTTCAATAAATGTAAACATAATAAAAAGCCAAAAGAATCAATATTACTGTGAGTGACAGTAATATTACTATAACAACAGTAATATTACCATTAACCACAATAATATTACAATAATAAACAGTAATATTATTACGTTATTCCGTGAATAACTCAAACAAACAAAAAAATCCAAACAAGATAATAATATTGATGTTATTGACAGCAATATTACTATAACAACAGTAATATTACCGTCAACCACAATAATATTATTGTGTTTACAATAATAGACAGTAATATTATTACGTTACGCCGTCAATAACTCAAACAAAACAAAAAACCCAAACAAATAATTATATTGATGTTGTTGACAGTAATATTATTGTGGTCACAGTTATTTTACTGTCAAGGACAGTAATATAATTACGTTGACTTGTCAACAAATCAAACAAAATAAAAAAAATAACAAAAAATAAAAAATAATAATATTACGTTAGTTTACTTTCAACGGCAGTACAATTACGTTAATTAACTGTCATTGACAGTATAATTACGTTAATTTATTGTCAGTGACAGCACAATTACGGTCAATGTTTAGCCGCGGACGTAAAAAAAAAAAATAATAAAAAAAAAAAAGCACTAAAAGAGTCAACGTCGGAGACCGCCGGAAACCGGCGAAAAAATCCGGAAGAAAAGAAAAGAAAAAAAAAAGTTAACACCGGATATCGGCGAAAAAATCCGAAAGAACAAAAAACAAAAAAAAATTGAAAAGTCAACGCCAGAGACCGGCGGCAAAAAAAAAATATTCAAGAAATGTTTTTTTGAAAAAAAAAAGTTTTGGGTCAAAATTGAATAATTTGTGATATTTGGGATCAAATTGAGATTAAATTAAGTTAAGGATGAAATTGGAGCATATTAAAGTATGCTCCAATTTTGAAAAGTCAATGCCGGGGACCGACGTCGACCGCCGGATCCGGCGACAAAATTTTTTTTTTTTTGAAAAAAAAAAGTTTTTGAAAAAAAAAAGTCAAAATTGAATTTTTGTGGTCAAAATTTAATTTTTGTGGACATAATTGATTAAATTGGGATTACAATTAAGAATTGGGTATAAATGGTTGAGGGTAATATTGGCATATACATGAATGTTTCCTTTATTTATAATAAATATTAAAGGGATGAGCTTATTGGTGAAAGAGATATAGCCCCTAAACCTAGAATAATAAATATGCTTGGTTAATGACTTATGCACAAAAACCCCTTAATAATACAATTATTATGATTTTATTAGTTTTTTTAATAAAGATTAATGGATATTCTTTTCTTCATTGAATATTTAAATTTTATATGTATGTAAGTTGTTTTTTTTTTTTTTTTTTCTTTTTGTTTACACCATTTATTTACACCATTTTAGAATTAATTTATAAAATATTTAAAAGAAAATGTCACCTTTGTTGGGTTATTTTTTTCACACTACTAGCAAGGTGTATCTAGTAATAACACAAATGTGATAAAATGTTAAAAATAATTTAGATAATGTAATATTTAAATTTAAATTAATAAGAAAAATATATTAATTAAGATAAACATAATATATATTTTATTAGGAAAGGGGTTTTTGGGGGCAGTGGACTCAACAAAAGGAAAAAGAGTTTCCTCAAGGGTGACATGTCGGGAGATCATGATGTAGCCGGTGAATCGATTAAGGCAACGATAACATTTATGGGATGAAAGGTGACCGAGATAGACACAATGAGTAGAGCACGGGTCTAGTTTATGAGGTGTAGGGGCGGTGAAGTTGGGATAACAGAGACAATCGGACACTCGAAGGTGAGAATATGTAGGTTTTGTTAGGTAAAGAACTTTGTGAGAGCTATGATTTTTTGTGGTTTTGGTGGATAATATATTGAGTAGGTGTGTGGCCATATGAAGGGCTTCGACCCAATAAGTAGGAGGAAGATAACTTGAAAGATGAGGGATCACATCATGTTGGTGATAGTGCAGATCATCCGTTTTGTGTGTATGTTTTGAGTGGAGTTGTGGGGACACGAGAAACGATTAGGTTGCAGTGTTTGGTAAAGTAGGATTTAAATTCCATGTTTTTAAATTCACGGTCATTATCACTTTGTAAGGATTTGAGGGGATGATGGAACGGAGTTTGTATGAGTGTATGAAAGTTAACAAAAGATAGTATTTAAAACCCATAATAATAGAGACATGAGAGGTCCATAAATCAGCATGAATAATTTCAAAAGGAGCAATAGTAGTAGATTGCTGAGAAAAAATCGTAAACGAAAATGTTTGCCTAATTGACAGACATTACGGGTAGACATCCTAGAGTCTTTATTTTGAGAAATAGATTTTCTAGAAAATAAACGAGACATGACGTGTTTGCCAGGGTGGTCGAGACGACGATGCCAAGTTGTGTGAGATGAAGGTGTTGAAACAGTGAGTAGAGAAGTGGGAGATGAGGTGGGAGAAGAGACGCCAAAAGTATACATTTCACAGAAGCTATTGCATCTGAAAATCTCGACTCGGGTGCGGAGATCTTTCACAGAAAAATCAAACGGGTCAAATTCAACCGAACAAGAGTTATCACGGATGAACTTTCGAACAAAGATAAGGTGTTTGATGATATGGGGTGTGACATAGACATTAATGAGGTGGAAATGAGTGGTGGGCAAAATGTTGTGGCCTGTGTGGGTAATGGGGAGGGTGAAACCGTTACGGACGACGACATGTTTGAGGAAAGTACTGCTAGGATTAAAAAAAAAATGAAAATTACCTGAGTGTGGTACCATATGGGAGGTCGCCCCGCTGTCCACGAATCACTGTGATTCAGTTGGCTGCCGTGTTCAAGCGATTAGCCAGACCGACCATGCTGGCACTGTTCAATGAGCTAGCTGATGTAACAATCCATGAGACTGCAAGAGTTGGTGGGGTCCGACTGTCCGACGAAGTAGGCATGAGCTGCAAGAGTGGAAGGGTGACCTGTAGGAGTAGGAGGTGGTCCGAGAAGTGACGGAGATGACAGTTGCTGGGAGGTGAGCGACAGGGTTGGGATTGACTATGAAAAGTATGGTAGCCGTAGTGCTGCATTGGGTGATGGCAGGGCCGCGGTGGTTCAAATGAACACCCTCGCGCTGATAACGCCAAGAGCCACCTTCGCGGGGACCATTTGATGAACCGTTGGAACAGTTCGCGTTAGATGCGTAGAAAACAGCGGTGGTCCGCTCACATTCAGCAAGTCGAGTTTCTTCCATCTGGAGGAGCGAGCTGATCTGGAGAAAAGTGGGAAGGGGAGTATGGAAGGAGATGAGATTGGCAACGGTCCCATAATTATTTGGAAGGCCGTGTAGGGTTTGTAGAACGACATCGGCCGTGTAGTCGTTCTACTTACTTGTCAGGGATTAGATTTCCAACATCGGCCAAGCTATCTGTCGTGGTTTTAAGTGTTTGGAAATAATCATGAATAGAGAGAGAACCTTTCTTGATTGACTTGAACTACTTGTCAAGTTGAATGGCCCGATAATCTTTATTGTCGGTGAAAAGGGAAGAGATGGCGGTCCAGAGATAATGGGCGGTGGCGGTTTTAGAGAAAACCATGCTGGACAAATTGTCGGTGATGGTGCCGTAGATCCAAGATTGAAGGAGATAGTCTGCGCGTAGCCATTTATCGATGGTAATGGGGGCAGACGTAGGTTTGTCAAGAAGGAGATCGGAGACACATAAATGACCGTTGAAAATGGTGAAGAAGTTGCTCCACTTTTGGCATTTGGGATTTTCAATATCAAGGATTACTGGAATAAGAGTCTTCATATTGAAGATTGCATGAGAAAGATGGAAGGGGTTTAGAGGGGCGGCGGTTGGAGTAGGGCCGTCACCGGCCGTGGAGAACTGTTGGAACAGTTCGACGGAGGGTGGGTTGGTGGGGTCGGCGGCTAGGTCAAAAACCTAGTGTCTGATATCATATAGGAAGAATATAATTGGAGAATGAGAGAATGATGGTCTCTCAATATATTATTAATATATATATTACATATGGGAAAGCCTAACCAATTACACGAGGAAACTAAGAGATATACATGCCAAGTTTACAAGATATGTATCTACAAGAATAATAATAATAAATATATGTATCGGCTAATAGGAGTTTTTCAAAGCTAATATAAACTATTTGAAGATAGAAAGTTTAGCTAGCTTGAGTCCTATTGGAATCTCTCCTATAACATGATTTGATCAGATGTTGGAGGTTTCAATTCCTTTGTGTGTGCGCGTGTGCATGCCTCATAATGAGTTTGAATCCCCTTGAAGGTACTGCAGTTAGTCTCAATCTACATCCACATGTCATGCATGCAAATATGTGATACAAATTATATTGATTTATTAAGGGACATTAGCGACAAAGAAGAGGGGCAACAAAATATATACATTGTGTATTCATATAGCCAAGGTGGTTTTCTTAAAACCTAATGCACACTACACTACGAAACCTAAACAAAACTACATTGTGATGTTTTATCACTTTGTGATATTCAACGCGGAATGCGAAGCAACGGTTCATTGCACACAAGGCGGTTGATATTTAATGTGCAGAGAGTTGTCAAGAGCTGAATTCCTAAGCTAAGTTACTAAGCTAAGATGTTAACTCTGCAAGATAGACACACATAAACTATTTTGGAGTTGATTCAGTTGAAACCCCTCCGACACTTAGGTCAGTTGATATGATCAGCGAAATAGAGATGTCGAAGAACTCAAGCAAATGAAAGCAAAGTACCTTGTAAAAATGAGTTAGAGGGGTTATTTATAACTGCATTAGTAGAATTCTTATTAAATAATACCTCTGATGTAAATTAAACACCTTATTGCCTTATGGGTAAATTAATGGGATTTAATCACAATTACATTTTCAAAATCATTATAATGTCCTCGTCATTACGAGTCCCAATTCTCAATTTCCTACTTTCTAAACGTTGAAACCCTAATTCAGTGCACTTTCTAAATTTGGAAACTTCCCGATTTAGAAAGTCCACTAAGATGTTCGCCTATTCTTCTCCTTTTCTTATTCTCATTCGTAATTCTAAATTACGAATGGTGGACCCAATCATATTGACTTCCAATCATGCAAAGATAAAACATTTTTATCTCTGACCATTTATTCAAAGATCTCATGTGCACGAGCAGTGTGACCCTCGATGGTTCAGGTGTAAGCTAGCCGTGGGCCCACAACCCTTTGTGGTAAAAACTCGTCCCTTAGAGTTACGATTAAGATGAAGCTCGTTTCACCTTAATCACCCAACGAATCAAGATTGGCGACTAGCAACTACGCGTCATGATTCCCTAGATACAAATGAAGTGCCTGCAAGAACCTTTTGATATAGTTAGCGTACAGTACGACCCCTTCGATTCATATGTCCCGATTGAACTAGAGGCATTGGTTCATCGAGACCTCCTTAGTAGTTCAATGACAGTGCGATCGTTCTAAGTGTTGTAATCGTTACGTGCATGACTTAGAGAATCGAATTCTCTAATCATCACTTAGTCAGCTCTGGCCAGAGACTTAGAGATTATAAACTATGAGAACACACAGGACATCCAAGACTATTCTAGCGATCGAATCCCCGACTACAATGCACGGACCTCCCACTAGATTTCGGACTGCACGAACACTGGCCCTTGGGGTGGTCCTCAGTGGAACTCAGGGACATGTCACGATATAGCTGGTCCTCTAGTGAAGTCACGGTGATGTCTAGGTCATAAGGACTAATGGTGTACAACTATACCATAGATATCTCTACTCGATTATTGAGAACCACTTAGAGATTTCTAGGGTGAGGGAGTTCAGTGAACTCGTCAACTTACGAGCACCCACTTATGCATGCCGATATCACAATACCGTTTACTGATGAGATACAGTACATGTTGGGAATCGGACACGTGTACGCAGCGGAAAACAAAAATTTTATGCGATTTAAATCAATTTAAAACACATAAACACATGCCCGATAATTGAAATCAATTAATTGTGAAATGAAAAACAACATACATGCTTAATTACTTAATCGAAATTAAATCAATTAGCATGCTCGCGTTTAAATCAAATAATCATGCTCGCAATGAATAAACAATTTCATGTAGTCACATAAAATCATACAAGTTTCATACTAGAACGAACATATATATATATATATATATATATATTCAATTTAAACGTAACCGAATCTAACGACAATGGATTCGAAGATTTACCTCTTGAAGCGTGAGGTAGGCGCACTAAGCAAAGCTAGATTACCACAGAAACCAATCCGTGCAATCCGGGGCAGCAACGGCGATGCAGCAGCGGCGAAGATCCGAGCTACGGCGGCGCGTGTGGTTCACGCGCTGACTTCGGGCGGCGCGTGGAGGCGCGTGCGTCGTCGGCTCGGTAGCTGCTCCTCGATTCTTTGATCCTCGATCTTCCTCCTCTCGGATTTCACCTCGTATACTTCGATCTACTAAATACGTGGCACTAGACATGTAATAGTTAGAAAAACGGAAGAACAGAAAGAATGAAATAAATACCAAAAGGATCGCCAACGGATGGCTGATTCCGGCGAGATGGTGGCGACGGCGGCGATGGTGGCCGCGGGTTGAGATCGGCCGAGAGAGGTGAAAGCGGCTAGGGTTTAGTTCGTGTGTTGTTCTATGTGCAAGACCTATAAATCAAGTATTTATAGTGTCTTGCATAAAAGCCCTAACGGGCTTAAGTTGGACTGGGCCCAACAGCTTAAGTTCGTTAGTCTTTTATTCGCTCGTTTCTCTCAATTCAATGATCGGAAAATTGCAACGATTACATTTTCGGAATCATTATAATGTCCTCGTCATTACGAGTGCCAACTCTCGATTTCCTACTTTCCAAAAGTGGAAACCCTAATTCAGTGCACTTTCTAAATTTGGAAACTTCCCGATTTAGAAAGTCCACTAAGATGTTTTCCTATTATTTTCCTTTTCTTATTCTCATTCATAATTCCAAATTATGAATGTTGGACCCAATCATATTGACTTACAATCATGCAAAGATAAACCATTTTATCTCTGACCGTTTATTCAAAGATCTCATGTGCACGAGCAGTGTGACCCTCGATGGTTCAGGTGTAAGCTAGCCGTGGGCCCACAACCCTTTGTGGTCAAAACTCGTGCCTTAGAGTTACGATTAAGATGAAACTCGTTTCACCTTAATCACCCAACGAATCAAGATTGGCGTCTAGCAACTACGCGTCATGATTCCCTAGATACAAATGAAGTGCATGCAAGAACCTTCAGATATAGTTAGCGTACAGTACGATCCCTTCGATACATATGTCCCGATTGAACTAGAGGCATTGGTTCATGGAGACCTCTTTCTTTGTTCAATGACGGTGCGATCGTTCTAAGTGTTGTAATCGTTACGTGCATGACTTAGAGAATCGAATTCTCTAATCATCACTTAGTCAGCTCTGGCCAGAGACTTAGAGAGATTACAAACTTTAAGAACACACAGGACATCCAAGACTATTCTAGCGATCGAATCCCCAACTACAATGCACAGACCTCCCACTAGATTTCGGACTGCACGAACACTGGCCCTTGGGGCGGTCCTCGGTGGAACTCATGGATAGGTCACGATACAGCTGGTCCTCTAGTGAAGTCACGGTGATGTCTAGGTCATAATGACTAATGGTGTACAACTATACCATAGATATCTCTACTCGATTATTGGGAACCACTTAGAGATTTCTAGGGTGAGGGAGTTCAGTGAACTCGTCAACTTACAAGCACCCACTTATGCATGCCGATATCACAATACCGTTTACTGATGAGATGCAGTACACATACACTAAGTGCTAGTCTCTTAATGGGAAAGGCCGATATCCTCATTGGTGGCGTAACCCGTCGACTAGGAACACGTTTAACAGTTATAATACTTAAGTAAATATCTCACGATCCTAACGATGCCAATGTGTTTTATCATTAATACGAAAAAAGGTTCGTTTATTACCATAATAAATACGAAAGACCACAGCCACATGTTGGCTTGTTGGTCACCTACTCTAACAGTACACATACACTAAGTGCTAGTCTCTTAATGGGAAAGGCCGATATCCTCATTGGTGGCGTAACCCTTCGACTAGGAACACGTTTAACAGTTATAATACTAATGTAAATATCTCACGATCCCAACGATCAATTACTAGTACTTGTAATAACTGTAAGGACTATATCTATGCCTGTGATAAATGGACAAAGATATAGAATGCCAAGGTGTTTATATCATTAATACGAAAAATGTTTATTTATTACAATAATAAATGGAAAGACCACAGCCACAAGTTGGCTTGTTGGTCACCTACTCTAACAAATGTATTGTTAACGGCAGTACAATTATGTTAATGTAGTGTCAGTGACAGTATAATTACGTTAATTTACTGTTAATGTACTGTTAGTGACAGTATAATTACGTTAATTTACTGTCAATGACAGTATAATTACCGTTAATGACAACACAATTCTGATCAACGTTTAACGGCGGGCGTAAAAAAGTCAACGCTGGAGACCGGCGGCAAAAAAATAATTTTTGAAAAAAGAAAGTTTTTGAAAAAAAATAATTCAAAATTGAATTTTTGTGGTCAAAATTGATTAAATGAGAGTTACAATTAAGAATTGGATATAAAGGGTTGTAGGTAATTTTGTCATATACATGAATGTTTCCTTTATTTATAATAAATTATTAAAGGGATGGGTTTATTAGTGAAAGAGATATAACCCATAAACCTAGAATAATAAAGATGGTTGGTTAGTGACTTATGCACAAAAACCCCATAAAATTATGTAGATAAAATTGCGGTTTTTTGTCTAATATCGCAACCATCTGCTGCTTTTTATAATTTAAATAGTATTTGTGTGAGTTTGGAAACTTTCAGTGTTTCTCCCTAAAAGTATAAGGACTTAATTGGACTTTACTTGAAACGTCAAGGGCTAAATTGTTGTTCTCCAAAACTTTGAGGGTTCATTTGAAAATCCCTCATCTTTTTGCAATTTTGTTTGTGGACTTCTAGTAGCTTTTTGCTAGCCATTATGTCACATTTGTGGTATTACTTACTTGAAGTAATTAATGTGGAATCCAAGGCGTCGGCCACTACACGCGAGTAATTAGTTACCGTCGAGGGATTTAGTTGTAGGTAGTGAGCTATCGAAGGATGTCTAACTTCTGCAATATGAGCACATGTGAATTAGGCCTGGGGCTGACCCAAAAAATCCCCTTCAACATTGAAGTCAATTGGTAGACTCAACAAGAGAAGATGATCTCAAGAGGATCGTAATTCGTAACAATGGAATCACGTACTTGAATAATGAACAAGGGTAGTTATGGTTATTTATAATTAAATTAGTAGAATATTAATCCTTATTCGAGTATAATTATATTTTGGATTAACAACTTTAATGGACTTATAACCTCAACTTTGACACACTAACTTAATTATTTATAGATTAATGGTCTTTTCACTTTTGGGTCCATCGAAGTGATCCAACGAGATATATGATATATCACATTGAAGTGACTTATACGTACACTTTTTTTTTTTTTTTTTTGAGGAGGACTTATACGTACACACCCACACGCATATATATCTTACACGCAAATAATGCTTACAAATATTTTGCCTAACAAAGAATTAGCAAATTTAAAATGGATATTTAATGACGAAAGAGACAGCGAAGTCAGATGACTCGAGTTTGAATCATGTATTAGGAACGATTTGTCGGTCGAATTTATATCATATATGGCTTATGTTTAATATTGTTTAAATATGCCGTGTTTTTTACAAGCTATTAAATGACTTTAAAATTTAGGGGTCTTTACAAATAAGTCCATTAATGGGTACTTATTTATAAAGAGTTCCAGACAATAAACTCTTTTACAAATAAGTCCACACATGGTCCAAATTTTATTAAAAGACTAAAATAGCCCTTCGTACTTTAATATACTCCAATTTCATCATTTAATTTAATTTAACTTCAATTTGACCACAAATTTCACAAATTATTCAATTTTGACCCAAAACACATTTTTATGGACAATTTCGTCCGTCACCGCCGGTCTCCGGCGATGAATTTTTTTTTTTTCCGCCGGTTTCGCGCGTTGACTTTTTTTTTCCTTCTGATTTTTCCGCCACCGGTTTCCGGCGTTGACCGCCGCGGTCAACGCCGGTCTCCGGGGTTGACTTTTTCGAAAATTTTCTTTTCTTTCTTTCTTTCTGTAACATCTTTTTTTTTTCGTTTAAACAACAATATTGCTGCTGTGATTGACAGTAATATTAACTATATTACTGTTAAATACAATAAAATTAACTATACTACAGTTTAACACAGTAATATTGCTATATTAATCTCTATCACGTACAGTAATATTAACACAATAAAAACTCATTATTATTGTGTAATAGAGTAATATTACTATGTTGATCGTTCAACAAATGTAAACATAATAAAAAGCCAAATGAATTAATATTACTGTGAGTGACAATATATTACTATAACAACAATAATCTTACCGTCAACCACAGTAATATTACAATAATAGACAGTAATATTATTACATTACTCCGTGAATAACTCAAGCAAACAAAAGAATCCAAACAAAATAATAATATTGATGTGGTTGACAACAATATTACTATAACAACAGGAATATTACCGCCAACCACAGTAATATTATTGTGTTTACAGTAATATTACAATAATAGACATTAATATTATTACGTTACTCCGTAAATAAGTCAAACAAAACAAAAAACTCAAGAAAATAATAATATTGATGTGGTTGACAGTAATATTATTGTGTTTACAGTTATTTTACTGCCAACAACAGTAATATCATTACGTTGACTTGTCAACAAATCAAACAAAATTAAAAAAAAAATAACAAAAAATAAAAAATAATAATATTATGTTAATTTACTGTCAACGGCAGAACAATTACATAAATGTATTGTCAATGGCAGTACAATTAAGTTAATGTACTGTCATTGAAAGTATAATTACGTTATTTTTTTGTCAGTGACATCACAATTACGGTCAACGTTTAGCGGCGGACGTTATTAAAAAAAAAATACTAAAAAAGTCAACACCGGAATCCGGCGGCGGAAAAAAACAGACCAGAAAAAAAAAACACTAAAAAAGTCAACGCCGGAATCCGGCGGCAGAAAAAAACAGACCAGAAAAAAAAACAAAAAAAAAGGTCAACGCCGGACACCGGCGGTGGAAAAAACAGATAAGAAAAAAAAATCGAAAAGTCAACGCCGGAATCCGGCGGCAAAAATTTTTTTTTTGAAAAAAAAAAGTTTTTGTGGACAAAATTGATTAAATTGGGGTTACAATTAAGAATTTGATATAAAGGGCTGGGGGTAATATTAGCATATACATGAATGTTCCCTTTATTTATACTAAATATTAAAGGGATGGGCTTATTGGTGAAAGAGATATAGCCCCTAAACCTATAATAGTAAAGATGTTTGGTAGGGGGTATACACAAAAATTCTTAAAATTTAATAAGATAGTGCTGTCCCTTCTAATTATAATCACCACCGACCATGAAAAGAGATCATGTAATATACATAATATATGTAATCGAACAAGTGGATCAATACTAGGCTTTTCATAACGAAAATCGTGTATCTAAATTTTAAATGGCCCTTCAATTAAAAAAAAAAAAAACATAGTATCTACGTTCAGAACGTGGAAATATGAATAATGGAGTAGTTAAACTTACACTATTCGCCTAATCATTATTATAATAGCATGCCTTTGAGGCTTAGACTAAACAATTCTGTTAATTATTGCTAATGATCTCTCTTCTTCAAAAGGTGTATTCAAAAACAGTAAAACTTTGAGATTTGTTTTTTTAATTTTCTTTTTTATTAATAACTGAATCTACACATTTTTAAAACTATGGTTAATCTCAAAACGGCCCATGATAAGGCACTTAATTCAAAAATGGACATCCAATTTTTTTGTCTGGTAAATATTTCCAGCTCATTCAATCTTATTTGCAAATAAGGAAAACCATTATATATATACGAAAATTACCCCCAATTCATTGAAACCCAATTCAACTCCAATTTCATGATTACACTCCAATTTAGTCCAATTTCACCAATTAACCAATTTTGACTTTAATTTTAATTTTAACCCCAATTTTGACCCGCCACCACCGGAAACCGCCGGTTAGCCGCCATTGACCGCCGGTCTCCGGCGTTGACTTTTTTTTTCTTTCTTTAATTTTTTTTAAATTTTGTTTTTCCGTAAAAAAAAGTATTATTAATAATATTACTGTCTTGGCTGCTAAATTACTGTCTCCAGCAGTTATTTAACTGTCGGAGACAGAAATTTAACGGTTTACAAAAATATTTTAATTAATATTATTGTCTTGGCTGCTATATTACTGTCTCCAGCAGTTATTTAACTGTCGGAGACAGTAATTTAACTATTAATTGACTTTTTTTTTTTTGAATTTTTTTTTTCTTAAAAAAATTATTTTAATTAATATTACTGTCTTGGCTGCTAAATTACTGTCTCTAACAGTTATTTAACTGTCTTATGCAATAATATTACTATTTGGACAGTAATATAACTGTTCGGAAAAATTATATTCATAATATTACTGTCTCAAACAGTAATATAACTGTTTGAGACAGTAATTTAGCAGCCAAAATAGAAATATTAATTAAAATATTTTTTTCGAAGAAATTTCAAATTTTCAAAAAGAAAAAAACAAAAAAGACTGAAAAAATAAGTCAACGCCGGAGACAGGCGGTTAACGGTGGTTGACCGGCAGGAAAAAAAATTCAGAAAAAAATGGTTTAAAAAAAAAAAGGTCAACGCCGGGATCTGGCCGGAAAAAAAAATTCAGGAAAAATATTATTTTCAGAAAAAAAAAATTCAAAAAATTATTAAAATGGGTGTTAATGTGATATATTTGTTTGAATCCAGTGTCAATGTGTAATATTAAGAAAATTAGAGCATAATGGATGAAATTGAAAAAAAATTATATTATGGAGAATATTTTTGACTAAAGACATGGATGGTGATGGATTTATTAGAAAGACTGTTTTGTTTTTTTTTTTTATCAATGTGCATTTAAATCCCTTGTGATGGGCCTTTTTAACATTTGCACTTAAACTAAGTGAAGTACAGTGTTCAAGGTGGCATGCTGTGTGACGAGGATGATATTGATAATTGATAATTGATCTAATGCACCAAACGTACTCTAGCTCCCCGAAGGTTAATGCGCTAATGACTTTATGAATAATAAATCTTGTCAATGACTTTATGAATAATATATCTTGTAATTTAATATGAGTTTTTTCATTATTTAAAATTATGAACCAAAAGTACATAGACAGGGGCAATTTTTTTTTTTTGGTGTAGTTTTAGAATGTAGTTTTTAAAATAGGGCTGTTTTGGTAGGAGTAATGAAATTGGGGTTGACCGTCACCCACCACGGCGGCACCGGCAGGAGGCGCCACCGCCGGTGGCGGCACCAAATGAAGACGCCAGCTGCAACGGCGGCAAGGCAGGAGACGCCGCCACCGGTGGCGTCTTCTCCCATTATTTTAAATTATTAATATTTTAATATTTTAATATTTTCTGATTTTTTAATATTTAAATATTTTATTATTTTAATATTTTCTAATTTTTTAATATTTTATGATTTTTAATTTTTTTTTACAAATAAAACAATTCTAACTAAATTCATTAGTTTGATGTTAGTATTAAATTTATTACATTTTATATATTTTATCAATTATTGTTAAATTAATCATTGCATATATTTATCTAATGAACACAATAAAATAGTGTACAATCTTAAAAACATGTAGACAAAAACAAAAGGAATTCTACAAAATAAAAGAGTTATATAAAATAAATAGGTCCAATAAAAGAGTTATATAAAATAAATAGGTCCAAAATGAGTACAAAGACAAAATGAGTACAAGAAAATAATATTGGCACTATGAAGTCAGTGCCTATGTGAACCAGTGCCACATGCAGGTGCCCGTCTAGTCTTACGTGGCCTACCATCTCGACGAATGTCAGGATCTGCCGGTACATCATCAACAAACTGGGTGTCATCCGGTGGATATGAAACAGGGAAACATTATACTGTGGTCGGATCCGCTCTTGGGGACTTGAGCAGGGGCAGAGCCAGGATTAGAAAGTAGGGGGGGGCTAATTAAAATTTCGGGGTTCGGGGCAGCGCCCCAAAAAAAATTTTAGGTTCACAAGACATTAAAAAAATAGGTTTATACTGCGAATTTTTAATTAAAATAATATATATATATATATATATATATATATATATATATATATATATATATATATATAATTTTATCATATATCAAGTATGACAAAAAAATCTAAATTATTCTAATAATATATTGCACTTAAAGGGATATATGGCACGTCTCGTAATATTATAGAGAGACATTGATATAAAAAATTAAAGATACGATAGTATATATTCATAAATTTTATTTAAAATAGTACAAGTTTTAAACATATTATTATATATATATATATTAAATATAATATATATATATAATATATATAAAATTGTGGAGAATAAACAAAAA
>NW_012194115.1:1184489-1200085 GCF_000504015.1 Erythranthe guttata | reverse complement strand
CTTTGGGGGGCCCAAAATTATTTTTAAAAAAATTTTTTTCCAAACCACAAAAAAAAAATTTTTTTTTTTTTGGGGGGGTAAAAGGGGCCACCCCCCCCGCCCCCCCGCCTTATGTAGTACCGCCCCTGGACTTGAGTATCCCAAATTGAGCTCCAAATGTGGACCCCATGAAGAGAACCGAGTATCAGTAGCAGGAGGATATGGGGTAGCTAGAGAATCGGACCATGGCATACCTGGAACGTAATCATTCGTAGATGGACCAACTAAATCTGTAAATGTGGGTACCTGAGATGTAGACGCACCGAACATATCCATAAATCCCTGTGTAGTAGATAAATCGTCCATACCTCCATGCACATAAACATCTGCATAAAAGGGTGTATGAGAAGCAAATGGACCGGCAACATCTCCAGATGGAGGTACCCGAGATGTAGATGCATAATAGTTCCCCTCTCTCGTCTGTCTCACGTCATGCTTCAATTCAGTAGCTCTTTCGGCAGCGCTGGACCTTCTTCTGGTACGTCTATCTCGATGCGGAGAAGGTATAGGAGGTATGGCAGGTATCGGAGGTAAGCTGGACGAAGCACCATCTCTACGTAGAAGTTGAGTCCCAGCTGCATACATCCGTGTAGCGTTGTCCTGATACAGATCATATATCCGATCGTCATCTCGAGAAACTGCCCTAGCAGCAAGACTCATGGATATAAGCTGATTACCCTGAAATAAAAGGCATTACAAGTTTAAGAACTTAAAAAACTGAAAAAACAAATTGAAAAACATCGAAAGTAATGGTTGTTTTGAGAAAAATACTAACCACAAGATCCAGTAAAATCGGGTCTCCGACCTGAAAACCGATATCATCAAGATTGTCAATCGGTGATATCAAACGACGTGTGTGCCTCTCATACCACTCGTAGTATCCTGGATCTGTCTGAGGCCCACTAATCTCAATAAATGGATAGTCAACGGGAGAATCAAGTCGGCCATGCCATCTATCAACATAGATACGGTGAAAACGAGCCCAATCTCTACCCCCTGCACCTCGACGATCATAAGAATGCAACTTAATCTCAATATCGTGATCAGTAGGATGTGGTGGTATATGTTGTACCCTCCCAAACTGACGTAGCACCCTATACGGACGATGCATCTCAACTCTCTCGTAAAATATAAGGGGACAACTCGACAACCAAAGCTGTGGATTCACTATCTCAGGATACTCAAGTAAAGCGCCAAACTCAGGATCTAGTTCACTATAAGGCATCCATGTAAACTAGAAAAAAAAAATTTAATATATTGTTAAATAGACCACAAACATTAACGTAATTGCTGTTAACATATAAAGAACCTGATCCCAGAGCATCCGATCGAGCGTCGTACGATAAACACGTATATTGTTTCGCGAGGACCGAGTGTGACTAGTAGGTCTGATCCAACTGTAATATCATATGAAAATTTGCTAAGTCAATATATTAACCTTCATATAAATAAATTATTAGTACTAAGATGTTTACCGCGCACCATAAGGAGGGTGGGGATATGCAAGCCGACGGGGATCATCTTCTACTACTGGTACTATTGATGGAGCGAGTAAAGGTATCCTCGACCATGCCCAACACTAATTATTAAACATAAAAAATATAAAAAACCGCAAGTATAATAAACTATTAATTTAAATTTTAAAAGTATCAAAAATCATATTACCTGTAACAGAGTAAGCGCACCACCTAGATTAATTTTCCTCTTATCCAACTCAAGAGTGTCGTCTTGTTCCACAACTTTCCTAAGTAAAGCCCCAGTGCATAGCTCACGATACAAATATCCAAGAACTGCACTACCCCAACTGAAAGTACGCACTGCCTCAAGATCTTCGAAATGACGAAGATACAACAACGAGATTGCACTTGAAGATGTGTCAGGACACATAACCCCCCCAAGTAGCAATAACAGTAAACACCTGGTATGCTACTGAACACGCTGCTCTGTGCTATATTCCAATAACAATAGGAGCTCTTATAAGTCAAAACATATTGACATAAAATTCATAGTTGTGAAAGAAAGAGTACAAAGTGGTGAAATTTCTATAGAGCACATTGAACAAACTCCATGGTTGCGGATCCCCTTACTAAGGGAGTAGCACCAGAGGTCTTTCATGGGCACACTGCTCATATGAGTGTTATATCACTTAAGGTCTTAAGGATATCATGATTTAGTAGGAGTTTGTATTTTTATACATTTTTTGTGCTTTAGTTACTTTTGGATAATACTTTCGTATTTGAACATTTTCTGCAGAAATATAATAAAGTATTCAGTTTATTACACTTTGTATATTTAGGTTAAGGTTCATATCAATTAAGTTTAAGTTGGGACCAGTTGAAAATAGACATGCTACGATCACATTTCATGTAATTTTCATGCTACACACCATAACTTCATCTATGTCATTTGGTTATATTGGTATGTGTAACTACTGTTGGGTTTAGCACGCTCAATGTGGTGAAAGCTTCTTTAATCCCATATCAGTATAGTCAATGGACGAGATTGTTAAAGAATACCCTATTATATGATAACAATATTTGACGTCATAAGGTGTACACATTTATAAAGAAGTTAACATATGTGGCCCAAGTGGGAGATTGTTGGAATTATTTCAATAATTATATGGGCTCACATATGTAATTAAATGTGTATGGCTATCTATCGGATAATCTAATTAAAAATGATTAATTAAAGTTATTTGGATTAGATTAATGGGTATTGGAACAATGTTGTGGGCCCAATGTGTAAAGACAAATAAAGTACAATTAGGTTTTATTGATGCGGCTGAACCCTAATGGTAATTCTATATAAAGGGTCGTGGTCCCCAAAGAAACACATCATTCCTTCTCTACTGCTAATCCGTCGACCAGAAGAGAAAACAAAAGGAACTGTGTATTCTTTGGAAGACCGCCTCTCTTCCGACTTCAAGTATTCTACAAGGTTCTATGGATTTAAGATTTAAGTACGCTTCCGCTTATTCGTTCTTGTTCTTTTCGATTGATGCTTGATGGTCTTGGGATTTATTCGAGTATATGTGAATTAATTCTAACGGGCGAGTCTTCCTCCAAGGCGAGCACCCAACTTTTAGAAAGCGAGCTCTCGCTCCGCATAGACACGAGAACCGGCTTCGCTCGCCAGAGGTCCTATGTGAAAGTTACGATCAAAATAAATCAAGTAGTAAGAATACATAATCTTATTGTCGGTACAGTAAGACAACCGACCGTAAAATTAAGACAATAATGGATCAGTTACCACAAGCCTTCTGTCGTGTGGGCGATTTCATATTCCATTTTACATTTCTCCTCCCTCTTTTTTATTCTCTCATGTTTTGTTGCCTCTGTTATGGCGCTTCATTTTTCTCATGTGTTCAACTATCGGCCTGAGTAGACGAACGGACCTTTATCAATATGCAAATATGGGTGTGACTTTTGTAGGTCGGGTTACGGTTGACAATCGATATTGTTATCGGTTGAGAAAATAGATAGCCGTGTTATTATGTTCAAAATACTTTATATTTAAAATGTAGATTAATAATTAAATAAATTGCTCATATGATTATTTAATTAAAATTTATAAAAATAATATTTTACAAAATTTATCTTTCAGCCCACTTTTTCAAAAAATTAACTACTACGAGTTGATTCAACTATTCATAGGTTGGTTGAAATTTATTGACTCGGGTAAATCTGTTTTTGATTGATGATGGATTACCAATCACAATTTATTGGTAAAAAAATGGTCGGTTGTCCTATAAAACCGAGTCATGACAGCCCTTCTTTCATACGAGCGATTTGTTCTTCCATTTTTTTTATTCCTCCTCTCTTTTCCATTCCATCCTGTTTTGTTGCCGTCATTATTGCGCTTCATTTTTCTCCTCCTTTAATTTCCTCTCTATTTTTATCCACCGAAGCTCTGCGACATATTGATGGCAAAATGATCTATGATATCATATTTGTTGGAATTTTAATTAAGCGAATGAAAATTGTAGGAACTCTTTTTAAACCAATGCATTTGTTCAAATTCGAGGAGACGTGTCTCTTAAACTGAAGAGACTAATCTTATGAATGAACAATGAACAGACACTTCTCCCATCAATGTGTCTTGCTAGGAAGAGACTTCTGAAATTATAAATAAAGACTGAATCTGGTCAATTCAGCATACGATTTTAAGGTATTTCAGACACACTACTTCGCCTAACTTTTTGTCACAATTTCGTCCATACTTTTCAAGTTTGTTGCGGGCTTCTAATTGTGCAAATATTGAAGTACCCGACTGTCGTATCCTACGAGACTACTAGGAAGAGCTTGTTCCATCGTAGACAACGCAAAAATATTGTCTTAAGGAGATTCTTTATGCAAGTCTCAGTCAATTTGTCATTTTCACATTTCGGGTCTAATTTATGTTTCCATGTGCAATTCTTAATCAATTTGTTAAACATATTGTTGTTATTGATACACCAACAATATCAACATACAAAACATTTATATTATTGTAACTAAAATAATCAACGAAGTACAAGTAACCAATACTTGAAGGATACTTTTTAAACCGGAAAGTGATTGCAGAAGGAACGGAATCTACAATGTTGTTTTGAAGGATGAATTTTGGGTTGACAAAATATGCTTCTCCGAGCATTTCGCGAATATTCTTCGGCTGCAGTTCAAATGGCCTGAAAACTTTGTTCGGTGTCGAAAACATTCAAGAAATAGGAATAATGCATCACAAATCACAATTTCGTTCCCAATAAAAAAATACAAATCGTAAATCTTGTCTTACACTATTCAGTGTTAAAATCAATAAATAATCTCATAAGATTACACAACCTGAATACAATTACAAGAATCAGCTCAAATAAAAAAAACCCAAACCTGAAGAATCAATTAATTCAACTAATCTAAAAAAAATCAACCAAAAGCCCCTACACACTAGAAGAATATATTCATGATGGTCTCCTTACCAATAACAAATCCAGGGAATTCGACAATTCCCATAATTCTGCTCCTGGGTTTCTTGTAATTTTTTTCATTCGAAAACCAGGAGACAAGAATCACAATCGGGTCTATACATCGTATTTCTTGGGTTGCCACCATTGTGCAAAACTTCTTGACAAAGATAGAAGGAAAGAATAATTGTTTGAACCTCCTTTCTTCCCATACAAATGCTTTCCTCCTAAATCCGTGAACTTAGGTCCCTTATCCTTGCTTCGTTCGATCTGCAGAGAAAAACGCAAGTTTAGTTGTTACAAAATTTGGCGCTCTCGATTCTCTAAAAGCCAAAAGCTTTGTTTCTATTGTTATGATCCATTCATATACAACAAGCAACAACTACATATTGGAATACTACTAATTGTCAGCACCATCTTATTCCAAGCGCATTTACAAAAGGAAAATCACAACTCTAATTGATAAATGAGTTACTATAATTTGCATACTAAGCGAGATGTGATTGTGTACTGAAAAGTGGTCTCGAAAAGCAGTACCTTGTGCACCTTCCCATCCTTTAAATGATATCGGATGCCTGACCAATTGATGGATTGAGACAAATGTGATCGTATTGCAGATACAGGATATAGAAAATTGTCAACCACCATAGCAATGAATACCTGTTCCATTGGAAATCAAGCAATTATTTTCAAATGTACGGAAGGACATGTTAAAAGGCCGATAACTTAGACAAGAATTAAAATGCATGTCTGAATTTTTGTTCATCCCGAGGAAAGTACCAAACAGTTGATTCAAATCCGTCTTGATGTAGTCTTCTCTATACTTATTAATCATCAATAATTGTCTATAAGAAATAGCTCAAAAATTAGGAAAGAAGAAATGAACTTACGAGACACCAGTTATATGATGCAAGTGATAACGGAGGAGCCTCTGGGGACAACAAATTGCAAAGCTGGACTTCTATTCTCGTCAAGTTCCACATGGAAAGAAGTTCGATAACTGTACATGTCGCAAGGCCACCAACAAACCGCAACCCTGATACAAATTAAATAGACACAAAAATTGTAAGGTGCTTCATTTTTAAATTCGACCAGATACACACTTAATTATTCTGCAATAAGATCCTGCAAACTAAATTTGTATACACTTTTTATTCATATATACAGAGAACTGATACACTTACCAGTACATGGCAAAGTTGCTTCACCAAATGAGTACCCCTTAAAGTAAAGTCTCAGTGCTGCAGCGACATGTACCCCAGCCATTATATACGGAGCCACAAATCCCCATGACGCGTAACAGTGGAAAGAGAATAATGCCCTATTCATAAGCCAGTTGAATTTTGTCGTATAAGACTCCAAGACAAATGTTTGCTTCCTCAAATAATTCCAGTACCTACAGACACAAAATTGGATCTATTAAAGCTGGAAAACCAATTCCAACGGGATCCTTTTATCTTTCTTTTGAAAAAACTAAACGACCATTTCTTATTTGAAGATCAAGTTTCAAAACGTAGAGGACACCTGCCAAAGCTAAGATCACTTGCAAGTGGATGGGGGAAAACGGCAACTGGAGGTGATGTTATGAGTCTCTCGTTGGCCTCTGTAAAAAATAACAGAATCAGCCATGTACAAAATGCATTCCATTCAATGCCTAAAAGTAAAATGTCAAAAAATAAATGTTTAAAATAATTTATTAACTGCACATTAACTCCTTCAGGAACGTAGTAAAAGATGGACAGAAAGAAAATATGTTACTCGCAATAGCTGCAAGAGTCATGTCATCTGAATAGCCTCCATCTCGAAGTCCTGAAACGAGACCGTGACGATCTGTTCTAAAATCATCTGCATGCATCTGCAATTTAGAAAAATTATTTCATATAAAGTTCTTCAAAACGTAACACATATCGGATATTTTAACTACACATAAAATGCTTACCATCATGCATCCTCCCCACAAAAAGAATGTCTTTCCACCGGTGGCAAACCCCATAGAACAAGGCTACATTGTAAAAAAGAAGGCCCGTGATTAAAGTTGCAATAGGTTTAAACAAAACCAGATTCTGGAATACCAAATTGGACAGAAATCTCCTAAAGCTATTGAGGATTGTCATTCCCATTATTTGATTAATTTCTACAGATGACAAATAGAAGATGCACTACATTTCAAGATGTAAGAAACTTCAACTCTTACAATGTACGGAATGACAGTCCCTATCTACTATTTAAAGGAAAATGAATAAATGAATACATACATAGCTCATACTATTTTTAATTGTCAAGAAAGTTATGGAACAACAAACTTCCTTGTGAGAACCTTCTAATAGCAATATATTCCAATATTTACAAGTATAGGTAACTACATGACTATTTCATCAACATGCCCTTCAAACTGCTATTTTTATCCCCCAGCCCCCTCCAACAAAAATTAAAATGTAAAACCTCAGTCCTTGTTGAAACAATAAGTATTTATTTTATTTCCATGTGGGATAAAAACTGCAAACAGGAAGCTATCAATAAGAATTGCTAACATACCATGTGATATTCGTATATGCAGTAACTTCCTAAACTTCCAGAGGGTAAATCAAGAGGATATCCAGTTTGAATAAATATCTGCAGAGTTTAACGGGTAAAGAGCCAAGAATTAATCATAACGAACATATAATAGAGATTTTAGAGCATTAGTCAAGAGTCATGACAAGAACTAAAACAGTATATTAAGTAATGATGTAAAAGTTTATATATAGCTTACATCTGGGTTCTTTTCCATTTCAGTGGTGAGAGCTCCAATTGAGCCAGGATGCAGACTAACATCATCATCTAGAAATAACACATACTTAGTATCTTTCTGCATTTTATTTACCCCCACCTGCAAATTTTAAATGCTATACATTAAATGCAATACCTAAGCAGAATGTGAAATAGCAATAATGAGAAAAATGAATAAGTGAAAAACAATGTCCAATTGCTTCTTTTTTATAGAGATTGCTGAAGGTAATGTGCAAACAGTGAAGCTCAAACAGTAGAACTGTAACAATTGAACTCCATTTTATTTTGTGTCTACTTACTTCTTTCTGGAAGGATTTTGTATTTTACCATTTCAAGAAATTATGAAACCTACATAAGAAGCTTGTAGCCATATAAAATGCACACTCGTTTCAAATGCCAAAATGCAACTTCCAGAAAGGATAGTGAACATCTTATGATGATGTGATATGTCTCATTGTTTAGAGCTTATTAGATTATAGATGTTTCACGGTTATGAAAAAAAGAAAAATAAATTTACAGAAAACAAATCCATTTAAACCACTGAAAGTATTCTATACCAACTGATTGTGAATCTTCTGACTACAGGTTGTTGACAAACCAGCGACTACAACTATGGCTTCAACATCATCCTGCACAATTATATGCTCACGTGAGAAAAATTAACTGAAGTTTTCTAATGAGTAAAAAAACGAATTTAGGCATATAGCAGCATTATTCGAGATACAGCTTATACTTCAAATTTAGTAGGAAAGAAAGATGGAGACAAAAGGGTCAATACATCAGTCGCAGGTAGAAAAGAAAGTGCAAAGTTAAATAATAATGAACATTCTTTAGAGCACATTGTATATCAAAATTCCAAAAATGATCAATATGGCTTCGTAAACCATAAACAATAATTAAATAGCCCAAGCATAACGGAATATAATGCAGAGCTATTTGCCTTATCCTCCACTGTATCATTTCTCTATCATGCAAGCAACTTCTATCAAATATTTGAATTGCATCTTAAATTGCAAAATTCTTATTTCCTCCATTGATGGGTAAGATTAGATAAGTCTTAACATCATTTATTTCAGCTTTAACAAATTCTAAATTTATCCAAACTAAGATTCTTCACTTTCAACCTCGAATCATATCCAAGCATACGTAATCACTGCATTTCAAGAACAGCAAGATTACGAAAAAAACGTTTTGTCACAGTTAGCACAGGAATTTTAAGAATTTGACCAAAGTTAAATCCTTGAACTTGAATTTCCAATCCTAAACAAGAAAATATGATGACTACATTGTGTACACACTCATAGATTGCATTGATATGCATAATTAGTGAATGCAGTCATGTGAACAGTAGAGAATACAAGCTTACAGCTTTCAATGTATATGTACGTGATGGGAGGAAACAAGACCTTATATTCTTTTAGCAATCTGGAGACCGCATGATATGCAGGGTCTTCTGTACTTTCAACCACAAAAATAAATTCCAGGGGACCACCATATAAAGATGTAATCTGCAGCATCCATAAATAAAACCCATAATCAACACCAATATTTGTCTACTGTTTCCTGTTCGTGTAATGATGTGGGCTATTAGAGTTACAAATTCCAAAAAACTGAAAAGGGAAATCAATATGCTAAAAGTAACTACAATCGAAAACAACAATCCTGTTTTTTCAATCATAACTAACAGAAAACTGAAAAAGAAAAGCAGAGGCAATTAACCATATAAATATGAGTTTGTTTCGGTTAATAGCTATATTTCTTTAGTTGCAAGTATGTTTACTCTCAAAACGTTCTTATGTCAGGCTAGAGCAGTTCATTACTGATTGGATCTACCGAAGTTTCAAAGACAGTGGATTATGTTCCCATCTATCATG
This sequence comes from Erythranthe guttata, assembly GCF_000504015.1. The sequence continues at coordinate 1,190,461 of NW_012194115.1, read as the reverse complement.
GATGAGCATTAAAAACTTTAAGAATAGTTCACCTGACTTCGCCAGTTGTGAAGATTGTGTTCCCCGAAACCCTTCAAAGGCATTACCACTGAAACCCTTGGCAAATTGACCTGATTAGAATGCTCGAGCTCATTGATATCATGACAAAGAAAAGCAAAGTGATGGCCCCTCTTCACGCTTTCCTTCATCCGTCTTATCTCTTTATTCCTGGGACAACAAAAAAAATCGTTGGTAATTTGATAAACAATGAGTATAGTAATGAGAGCTAAAGTATGGAGTGACGAGTGTATGTTATTAGCACTTAATCTGGAATTTACACCATCATACTCCAATACCTGACATAGGAAGCCAAAGCCCAGCCAAGGGCGAGGAGTAAGCAAATGCAAAAGCCCTGCAACATGGAAAAAAAAGAAGTTTTTTAACTTATTCCGGAATTTCTCATGCAGAAGCAGATCTGAAGAGATCTAAAGTAATAAACTTAACAATGGCAACCGAGAATTTTTCTGTTAGTTATGTCTTGTAACTTAATATAAACTCAAATCAAGCAACTGCAATAGCTCATTTCCCTCGAACAAAAACGACGAGTATCCATCTATATATTATTAACAATATTTGCTTGATTTTCATGGGTTAATCTAAAATCAAATACTAGTCAGATCCAATTAACAAACAGCATCAAAATATGTTTGCCATCAACTTGGAATTACAAAACTAGGAAGTGAAAAAACAAAATTATAAACTACATTCTCGCAAAAGAACACCAAAAAATCCCACATAAATTGAACACAACGTAACAGTTCAAGCAGTACAACTGCCACTAGTGTGTTATACCCAAATCAGTGAACAAATACTTTTATTCCGATCCAAAACACCACCAGAATTTTTTTTTTTTTCTAAATGAATCGATATTACACACTTCCAAACATTTTTTCCATATATACTTCAAAAAAAAAAAGAGAAAAAAAAAAAGGAGTACCTGTATCTGAATGAAATACGCCATAGAACTACAGCAAGCTCTGCTGGCGGCGAATAAAAGCGCATCAAATGAATCAGAGGACCACATTTCGATTCGAATGTCAGTATCCACAAATCCTATGGAATTTCCTCTGTGGTATTCAAAAGCTACGCCCTAAATTTCAGGTCCGATAGATACATACATTATTACATGGATGGGAAGAAGAAAGATAGAAGAAAGAGACAGAAGGAAAAACAGAGGATATATGAAAAAGAGGGGCAATGTATTTTATGAAATATTTTATTCTTTTCTTTTTTTATTTGACTTAATCGACCAATTAGACTTGCCGGCGAAAATATGAAAGGTTTTCTAGAGAGAGAGAGATTAGCTGTAATTTAGAGAGAGAGAGAGTGAAGACGGAAGAGAGCTGTAATTTGTATTAGGGGGGCGGGGGAAGTAGGGTGGGGCCCACGTGTGAGGTGGCACGTGCGGGATTTGCAATAAACGAGGAAGATGCTGATTTATAATCCGAATCTTCACATTCGCTGTCAGTTTCAGCACAACACCCATTTCACAATTCACATGGCTTTCTTTTTTACTTAATTAGTTGATACTGAAATCTACCTTATAAATATTAAAGATTACATTGTGCTACAAATTAAATATTTTTAGATTTCTTCGTACTACTTCTCTATCAGTCCACGATTTTTTTAGGCATGATACGCCAAAGTTGCACGCCGGCAATCACCCTCGATTCATGTAGGGTTATATATTTGTGGGTTGGATACTGGCAACTTGTTTGTTTATCGGCTGTCAAACTAACTTTTGCAAATTTTGAAACTTATCATTGACCCAACATATATGGATTTTGTGATGGTCGACAAGTCAACTTCGTAGGTCGGGTATGGATCGGATCATTTGATGGTTCAGTCCACATATATAACTGATGATATAACTCAAGTATTCATTTGGCATGTGCACGTGGATATGAGTCATAAAATAACAATTCTCCACCTTGACTCATTCATACTCCAGATAGGCTCATTTTATCTCTGCACCATAGCTTCTTACCAAGTTAGCTTCGATCCACCTAGCTTATAACCAAGTTAGCACTGCTTGCAGCAACTCACCAAGTCCACACAATGTTTGAACTTTGAAACAAGTAAAGATTTTGTTAGCATATCAGCAGCATTCTCATCTGTATGCACCTTCTCCACATTGATCTGCTCTTTAGAGACAATGTCTCTCACAAAGTGCAATCTCACATCAATGTGTTTACATCTTATGAAACACTTGATGTTTGGTTAAATGAATTGTACTTTGGTTGTCACAATACACATTCACATTCTACTGCTCAATCCCCAATTCCTGAACAATTCCAACCATCCTCATAGCTTCTTTTATGGCCTCAGTCGCTGCCATGTATTCAGCTTCTTTTGTAGAGTGGTCGCCATTTGCATTTATAAAATCAACTATTTGTGCAGAGTGGATTTTGATATTTCATTTATTAAATCCAATATCGACATTAATATTTAAAGTGGATTACGTTAATTTCATAATGGTTCGATAATTTCAAATAATTATTCATTTTAGTTAATAGAAACAAACTCTTGCTTCCGAGGATTGTGGATTTCAATTTTTTTGCATTTTACTTTTTGGTAAATCTGTTGTTTAAAAAAAACAAAAAAAAAAAAAAAAAAAAAAAGGGCCCTTAAGATATACGTCTCTATTGACAAAACTTATTAGATTTAGAACTAAATAACAACTTTAACTAAACATTTGCTACAAGCACATTCTCATAAAATTAATTCCAAAAATACCAACCCCCCCCCCCCCCCCCCCCCTCGAAATATGCATTAAGTAAAATTCAAATTGCATTTATCATTATTTTTGTCTACAATATTTTCTTTTTTCCATCTAATATTTTATTTCATTTTTACAGAAAACAAATTTTTCTTTCTTTTTATTTTCTCTTTCTTCATTTTAGCATTTTTACACTATTATAAAACATTAAAAAAAATCCCATTTTTCTATATAATATGGAGAAAAAAAAAAGTTGTTTTTCATTTTTTTAATTCAATTTACATATTATTTTATATATTTTTATTTTATTTTACCTGTTATTAATACTGTAGTAGACTATGGTATACTACAGTGTACTATGATATATCATGGTTTACGGTGTACTATGGTTTACTACGGCGTAGTATTCCAAACCCTAGCATCAAAACAAATTCTCAGCCGTCGTCAAACCCTAGCAGCCAACAATTCGCAGTCGCCGCCAACTCTTATCCACCAAACCCTAGTCGTTAACTAAAACCCTAGCGTCGTAAAAAAAATCATAGGTTAGGCAATGGCCTCCCACCATCAATCTAACCTCACACGACCATCTCCACCATAATCATCACCTCTATAACCACGACCACCACGCCATCGCCATAGACATCGCCACCTCCGCTGCCCCTTCTACACTCGCCCCCTTCACCGCATCGCCGTCGAGGTCTCCAAGAACCTCGAAATCTTCGGATATCCGCATCGCCCCCTTCATCCTTTTCTACTGCTCCGCGGCGGATCTGGAGTGGGTCCTCAGAATTTTCAGATCTCGGCGGCGCCGACATCTTCGGGTAACCCCCCATCGATTTGCAAGAGAGAGAATGGGATGGGTTGGACGGCAAACATATGAGAAAATGAGAGAGAGAGAGGTGGAACGGTTGAAAACAAGAGAGAAAAGGTTGGGTTGTGGCGGCTGGAAAAAGAAAGAGCGTGAGAAGAGAAAATGAGAGGAATAAGAGATAAATATAATCCTTTATTATTTATAGGGTTAAATACAAAAACACCCCTATACTATGAACTTTGTATCATATACCCCCATGTACTACACATAAATACAAAAACCTCCCTGTTGTTACATTTTTAACAAAATATGACGAAAATACCCCTGCTGGAGCATATATATATACATAAGGGTTTGTTTGAGTCATTTTTCCGCTATATTCTTTACCATTTTCAGTCCATTTTTCTTGTGAAATTTTGATATTTATATTTTTTTTCTCCAAAACATCTAATTGCTTAAATTATTTTAATTTTCTGAATAAAACCTTTTATTTTTGTCATTTTGAGTTTCTTATTTTTTTTTGTTAAATGTCTTCCGGTAGTTCAAATATCCTAAGATTACAAACATCTTTACAATCCTATGATTGTTCAGAATTTGAACTACCGAAAGTAGGGGTGTGCGCGGGCCATAAACCCGCGGGTTCTATCAAAACCCGCCCTCGTCCCGTCAAACAACGGTTCTTGATTTTGAAGAACCGAATTTGTGGGTTTTTAACGGGTTTATGATAGGCGGGTCCATGGCGGGTTTGTAGTAGGACCCAACCTTTACGGGTCGAAACCCGTTATCGTCTAAACTATTTTTTTTTATATATAATTTATAAGTTTTACGGGAGAATAATTAGAAACTAAAATGAATAACCTAAAATTTTAAATTGAAACCAAACATAAATAATGTAAATGTCAAGAGTAAATAAAAATTAATATAAAACTAAAAATAACTAATTCATAACTTAAAAGACAAAATTTAAATAAAATAAATATAGCTTTTTCCAGCATAACCAACGCTATTCAGCTCCATTATGTGTAGTACAGGGGGTATATGATACAAAGTCCATAGTACAGGGGTGTTTTTGTATTTAACCCTTATTTATATTAAGGGTATTTTCGGGTTAAACAAAAATAAAAGGATGTGTGTCAAATTTTATTTTGAACTAAGAATTTAGTTACAATATTTTATTTGAGGTTGTCATCCACTTCAAATTTTGTTTGTGTTGAGGGGCTCCTATCATATTACCCCTAAACAAAAACCAATTATTAATTTTTGCAACGAAATTAAAAAAAAAAAAAAAAAAAGTATATCGAAAATTAAAAAATGGAAATAACATTAATTGATATGAGAGGTTATTTTAGGGAGAGATTATAATATGATCCTAAATTTTGGTGTTTTGCATATCTAACAATATTTTAATTGATTTTTCATAACAATTCAATAGGTCAAATTTGATATTTTGTTATGCAATGGGTTATCTCAAATATTGAATTTTTTGGATTTATTATTCTATCGAAATTGAACGAGGGATTTGTGTTAAATAGCTCATTTAATCTTCACCTACTCCGTTCAGGGTTATTTCTATGCTACACCCGGTGAAGGTTACACTTGTGATAAGCACTCATAAGTTCACCTAGATCCTCTCGTAATAGATGATTTCATTTCATTTTTTATACTTAGTTTATATTTTATTTATTCAATTAATAATATCCGTGCATTTGATCAATGTGTAATGAAAAATAATACAATACTGTACATCAAAATATTAAAATATGAATAAAATACGAGGGATTTGTTATTCTAGTCAAAAGTTGTGTATTTTGATTTTGGAGTATGCTATGGTCTGGCAACAAGTCTACTAGTCAATATCTTATTGGTAGAATATTCGATATGGGATACCATGAATCATGTGAGAATTAGGTGGAGTTCAGTATAAAAATGAACATGTTGCCCTGCAAATACTTAGATTGCATTTAATAAATCATTACCTCTCATTTTAATATATTTTTTTAATTATCATGTTAAATTTCAAATTTTGAAGACAGACGGACATTAGGATTGGATCCGTGTTTTTTTTTTTTCAAGTTTTACAATAATTTCTCTTTCTTTTCTTTTCTTTTTTTTGTCTTTTTTTTTTTTCTTTTTTTGCATTTTCTAAAATCTATGGGGATGTTTGGTTATGTTTCCAATGAGAATTTCTAGTTTTCAAATTTTTTGATGGAAAAAGTAGTTTATTGGTTTTTGTGTAGAAAATGAGAATATGTTTGGATGAAGGGGAATTTTTAGTTTTATGTAGGTGTAGAAATGAGAATATGTTTGGTTGTGGTGAATTTTCTCTACGAAAGTACGTGCAAAAGTAGAATATAATGATTGAGAATGATGATAGTGATTATTATTATTATTGTTGTTGTTGTT
>NW_012194115.1:1135854-1184389 GCF_000504015.1 Erythranthe guttata | reverse complement strand
CAAATGCTCGCATGTTTTTGCACGAGCACAACAATTTTTTTTTTATTTTTTTTTTATTTATTTTTATTGGGTAGGAATAGTACAAAAGGTAAATAGTTATGGTAAAAAGGTAAAAAATCATGGTAAAAAAGTGCCTGAATGTTTAATTTGGCCTGCGTATATCATTACCCTTTTGAAAATTGAAAAAAGTATGAATAGTGTATTTTCAATAGAAATTTGATAAGAAAAAATGGGATTTTCTGGATAAAATTGTGAAACAAACATGATCTCGGTTTTGTGAATAGTATAGAACTGGAAATTGGTTTTGGAAATGAAACCAAACAACCCCTATGATTCCAACGCATGCTTAGAATTTTTTTTTAATTGTATACGGTAGATCCTTAACGAATTTATCAGTGACTCTTTGGTACATTTTCCAACATTTATAGCTATAAGTTACTCCATTTCGTTTTACAATAAAGATAGATGACCAGAATCTGGCCAGCCAGAAAATGGTAGTTGTATAATATTAGAAAAAATCATGATGTCCATTTACTAGCCTGCCCTTCCACTATTAATATTTGAATTTAAATATTTTTTCTCTCTCTCTCTCTCTATAAAATTACAATTTCCAATATTATATATCAGGTATGTATTGGAACCGTCAGCCGTGCTAATACACAAGTAGGATTCCAGTAGTTAATTGACACGTGGAAAATATATTTTAGGGATAATTTGACAAAACTCCCTCACCACACAAGTGCAATTACAATGAACCCAAATTTATTTTATATTTTTAAAATAAATCCAAAACATCTTTTATTAATAAAAAATAATTAAATATCACCATTATACCCTTAGCTTATTATAAGGTATCTTAGGGTTGGGTTGAAATTAAAATAAATATACGTAATATCTTTGTTCTTCTTTTTCTTCCTCATCAATCGTCGTCGCGCCGCCCTTTTCTGGCATCTCACTCCTACCCACCATACTCAGTGCAGCTCCAACAACCACCTCTGCAACCCGCAGCCGCACCCAGCCGCAGCGCCGTCGCACGATTCTTACTTAATGTGAATGCTTCCCTAATGGCATCGTGGTATATTTTCCCATATAGAAAAATATTACCATCAGTACCCATCCTTTTGAGCAAATTGAGTTATGATTGTATTGTCTTACATAATATTATAATCCATTATTGATTGTTTTATTTCTCTGTTTTTCAATCATAAAAATGGGGATTTCTCTGTTTTTATGATTGTGTACAAGAATGCATTAATTGGATTTTTGAAGACAGTTAAATATCTCCATTAATTGGTCAGATTGATGATTTTTTTTTTTTGATGAAATTGCTGAAGGGGAGAAAAAACTTTCGGATTTTCAGCGAACCAGGAACCAAAAGTGAATTGAAAGAGTGGATTAACCTTCTTTTTTTTTAATTATTTTTTATTTGTAATTAGTAGTGGCTTATATTAATTCGTTGTGGAATATGCACATTTTTAGTATTTTTCGATACGTTTGTAGCGGATTATATTAATATTAAAGTGGACTGCGTTAATTTATAGTGATTTTTGATAATTTAATAGTGATTTTGAATGAGTATATAGTGGTTTTAAATATCTACGAGTGAGTAGAGGGTTTTATTTTTTCGATGTTCTACTTTCTGAAATTTCAGGGAGGCGTCGGTGGCCATGGGAGATGGAAGACGATATAGGGTCGGGAATAGTGGATTTCGTTTTTTGTATGTTTTTAGTGGATCACGTTAATTTGTAGTGCATTACGTATATTTCGGTAAGTTTGTAGTGGATTACATTAATATTAATGTAGATTACGTTAGTTTTATATTACTATTTACTTCAATTTCATAGTGGTTTTCGATAAATTTATAGTGGTTTTTGATGAGTTAATTCGTAGTGCATTACGTAGATTTCGGTAAGTTTGTAGTGGATTACATTAATATTAATGTAGATTACGTTAGTTTTATATTAATATTTAATTACTTCAATTTCATAGTGGTTTTCGATAAATTTATAGTGGTGTTTGATGAGTATGTAGTGGATTTCACAAATTTAAAAAACTGAAAGAATAAAAAAAAAAATAATAATTTTTGTTTAATTCGAAATAAAGAAAGTATTTAAAAAAAAAGAAAAAGAAAAAGAAATAGAAAAACTAGAATGACGTGAGAATTGAGATTGTGAGAAATTTGGGGGATTTGAATATTTAAAAAAAAATAATTGATTCTCCATAATAATATATATGGTAACTTTCAATAATCTTAAGTAGGGGCATTTAAAAAAAAAAAAAAAAAAAGTAGGGGCATTTTAGATAATTGAAATCAATTGGATTTATCACAAATATCAACAAAAAAATACGGATTTATCATGAATTCGAAATTCAATGAGGGGGTTTTGGCAAATAGCCCCTATATTTTATTCCCTCTCTATATTTAGTTTGTGGGTCCATTAGATATACACCCCCTAGAATGTAAAATATATAAGCATAAGTCCACCTCTAAAAATCTTTCTTTGAGATACACCCTTGGCCCAAAAAAACCCGAAATTACCCCTGAACCCCAAACCCAGCCCATATACGGATTTACATAAAATTCAAAATCAATTCCCAAATCAACCGTCCCTCCACTATCAAAACCTACCAAAAAACCACCCGAAAAATCAACCTCCTCTCTGCAAAAATCGCACCCATCTTCTCGCTACGGTGATTCACCGGAAACGGCAACCCAACCGAGTAAGGGCTAGGCATCTTCCTCGACAGCAACCCAAACAACTGCAATTCTAGTCAACTTCCGCTCGTCAAATTCGTATACCATCAACAGTAGTCACCTTCCACCAATGGCGAAGAAGACACCGGCAAAACGTAAGTTTATTGCTATATTACAACAATATACTTTGTTTCCCCCTTCCGTTGGTACCTAAAACCCCCTTCAAACATTTTTTTTCCAGGCTGTAATCGAAAGGAAAAAATGGCACAGACCGAAAACCTAGCAACAGGTACTACCCTACTTCAACCATTTCACTACTTCAAATACACAAATTTGTGAAAAAACCGTAGTCATGTATCCAATTTTCGTGTCTGACTGTTGTTTCCATTAGTAGTAATTCATAGTCATATTTGCATATGTGGTTACATTCATGCATGCCACAGATTTTGTGTATTTTTGTGTAGGGTGTTGTTTTCATGGGTAGTACTTCGTAGTCTTATTGTCATATGTGGTCACATTCATGGATGATGTTTTGTTTGTGCTGTTTTTGTGTGTGGGTGTTGCTGTCACTGGTAGTAATGCATAGTCATGTTTTCATATATAGTCACATCCATCCTCTGCTTCAGCATTTGTGTTGTTTCTGTGTGTGGGTGTTGTTTTCATATATAGTCACATCCATCCTTTGCTGCAGCATTTGTGCTGTTTTTTGTTGTTGTGAGTGTTGTTGTCATGGGTAGTTATGGATAGTCATATTCATATGTGTAGTCACATACATACTTGCTTCAGCTTTTGTGTGTTTTTTGTGTGTGTGGGTGTTGTTGTCATGGGTAGTACTACATAGTCATATTTGCATATGTAGTCACATTCATTCTTACTACATCATGTTTACTACCTCATGTGTGTTTTGTGTGTGAGTGTTGTTTTCAGGAGTCATGTTCACACCCTAACATATATATGAACATCTTTATGCAGATACTGAAACAAATGAACAAATAGACACACGTAAGAAGGGAAAATGGACACAATACCGAGCCAACATGCCATCAATCGTGACCTTCTTCGAAGATATAAACCTACGACCACCTCACTATGCATGTCTTCGCCGTACCCCATTCTACCATCTCGTTCTACAATTCGCAAAATACAAACTCAGCAGAGATGACGTCGCAGGCACACAGAATGGAACTTTCAAAATAATGACGTCATATAGCAAAACAGAAAGGGCATTCCATATAGGAGGCAAAAATATTACAATCACACCACAAGATTGCAAGTTAATCTTTGGCATCCAATCTGGCAACACACGAATGACTTTTGACTGGTCAAGGAAGCCACAACAAGGACTCGCAGCACGAAGATTTGCCGCACACCCATAGTAATATTACTTTATTACACAATAATAATGAGTTTTGTTGTGTTAATATTAATGTGCTAGAGATTAATATAGCAATATTACTGTGTTAAATTATAGTTTAGTTAATTTTACTGTGTTTTATAGTAATATAGTTAATATTACTGTCAATCACAGCAATATTGCTGTTTAAACGGAAAAAAAAAAGTTACAGAAAAATAGAAAACAAGAAAAAAAAAAAAAAAAAGTCAACGCCGGAGACCGGCGAAAAAATCCGGAAGGAAAAAAAAAATAATATTGAAAAGTCAACGTTGGAATCCGGCGGGAAAAAAAAAGTTTTTGAAAAAAAAAATTTTGAAAAAAAAAAGTTTTGGGTCAAAATTGAATAAGTTGTGAATTTTGGGGTCAAACTGAGATTAAATAAAGTTAAGGATGAAATTGGCGCATATTAAAGTATGAGGGGTTATTTTAGTCCTTTACAAAAATCTGGACCATGTGTGGACTTATTGGTAAAGAAGTTTTTTGTCTTGATCTCTTTATAAATAAGTACCCAATGATGAGCTTATTTGTAAAGACCCCTAAACTCTAAATCAAGTTGGTGAGTTATAAGAGAAAGAAAACTATTTTTATTTGAAGGTAAATAAATTAATAAAAAGAAAAAAAAAAAAAAAAGGAAAGGGTAATAAAGTGGAAAAAAGAGAAATAAGAAATAAAGAGATGAAATAGAAGACAATATAAATAGATTCTTTCTATTATGGAAATAAATAAATAGAAGATAATATAAATATATTACTTCCATTCCGGGAAAAAATAAAAATAAAGAGATGAGAATGTGGGAGAAAAATTAGGAGGGAAATTAGGGGGGATTTTGGAGGCAAAACATTGGGGTCATAAAAGGTATAATATCATAAAAGAAAGAAAAAAAAAATTAAAAAGAAAAATAAATGCATTCTGGCCGCTATTTAGCAGCCTCCTTCTTTTTAAATGTCGTTTAAGATAAATGCACACTAATTAAGAAAATAGTTAAGTAATCTGAGTTTGCGGGAAAAAAATTCTTCACTAGACCAAGTCACCACTTAGTGGATTTTCATCTTCTCGTTTTCATCTATATAATATATAAAGGGAGAATACACAATTAATGTTTTTAAATCTTCAATTTTGATCCTATATTTTTCATTTATTTCATTTTTTGACTTCTTTCCTTAATTGTCTTTTTCATTTAATTAAGAGAAATAAAATAGAAACAAATCTTTTTTCAATATTTATTAATTTACCTTATATAATATACCGGATTGTGATAAAATATTTATGGTAATCAATAAATGACATTATTTTAATTACAATTTATCTTACCATTCTTCAATTTTATAATCCATTTCTTCAATTGAAATTTTAGATCCATACAATCGGTTCATATTTTAATTTTTTTCGTCCATAATTAATATTGATTATAAATATATTATGGTAACATTCTTATTTTATGGATTATCATATAATCAATGCATCAAATCATTAACCAATAATATAATTTACTACTTTAGCAAAACCTAAAAAAAATTATTTTCAAGAAAAACTAACCCCCTATAAATACTGCATTGTTTTCATTCATTTATTATAATCCGGATGTGTAACTCAAAGAAATGTTTTGGTTTGTTTCTTTTCTTCTTCCCCCTTTCTTTTTCATTTTAAATTTTTGTTATTCTACATAATATTTCACAAAGTGTAATTCAATGTATTCTGATCTTCAACAATTTTTTTTGTTTCGTTAATATTCGTTGTTACGCTTTATACAATAAATAAGTGTATAAAGTAAAAGAACGATTTTTTTTTTTTTATTATTTGTTTTGTTAGTATTTTTTTTTTCATTGGGTCTTTATTTTTTTCATTAATATTATTTTGTTTTTCAATTTCATGGCTTTACTTTTATTCTCATTCATTGTTTCACTACAATTCTTTTATTTTTCATTCACGTCTTTATTTATTTTTAATGTGTTCAAACTTCAATTATTTTTTTTTCAGTCCCATTTTCTAATGTCTGTTTTATTATTTACTATATTTGTTCTCATGTTATTCTTCATATTATTATCGTTATTATTTTTTTATTATTTTTGTTGTTCATTGTTTCATTGTTATTTTTTTTTGTTATTTTTACTGTTCATTTGATTTCACTGTTTACTTTTCTAAATATTTTTAACCTTTTTTTAATGGCATCCATTTGTTATCCCATTAAATTACGTGTCCGGTAAATTCGTGATTTTGAATTTTTATAGATACCTATATTTTATCCATTAGTATATGCAAGGATGAGATGCGTATTTATTTATTTTTATTAATGTTTTTTTCATTTTTGTTTATGTTTTAGAAGTATTGACTAATATATTGAAATTTACGCATATGAATTCTTTGAAGTAATGAATATTTTGTAATATTTTTCTTCACCCTAGCTATTTACCTCACACTTTATAATAATGTCAGTATTACGATTTTCTTTTCTTTTCTTTTTTTATGTATTCATATATTTTAATTTATTTTTTTATTGACCATTGTTATGTTTTTTTAATTCCTATTTGTTTTATATGTTATACCTCTATGTAACGGTAGTAGCATAACCCAATTGAAACATTTGACTTTGTCGAAAATTTTATTTGTGTCCCTTTAAACATTTTACTTTGTCGAAAATTTTATTTGCATCCCTTTATTTATTGTATATAAAAGTAATTAGTATAAATATTAATAAAAGTATTATTATTAGTATTAGTAGTAGTATTATGATTAGAATTATGATTATGATAGAACTTAAATAGTATTAAAATTATGATTAGAATCATTATTAGGATTAGGATTATGATTGTGAATATGATTTAGTATTAGAATTAGGCTAAAGGATTATCAATAGTATTATCATTAGGATTAGAGTTAGCATTAGCATATTATAATTACCATTAGTATCAGCGTATTAGAATTATGATCAACATTAGCATTAACAATAATAGTATGATTAGGACTAACCTTAGGATTCGAATTAGAATTAACATTAACATTAGGATTAAGATTAAGATTATTATCTGGATTAACATAAGCATTAGTATTAGCATATTTGAATTATGATTAATATTAGCATTAACATTAGCACTAGCACTAGCACTAGCACTAGCACTAGCATATTAGGATTAGCATAGCCATTATCATTAGGATCAGGATTATGATTACGATTAGAATAAATATTAGCATTATGAATAGGTTTATGATTATGATTAGGATTAGCATTAGCATTAGCATCAACATATTAGGATTATGATTAACATTATATTACCATTACTATGAGCATTACCATTACTACCATTAGCATATTAGGATTATGATTGAAATTAGCCCTAATATTAGTATTAGCATATTAGGATTGCATTAGCTTTAGCGTTAGCAGATCAACATTAGCCTTAGCATTAGTACTAGGATTATGATTCACATTAACATTAGCATATTTGTATTAACATTATCATTAGTACTAGGATTATGATTCACATTAACATTAGCATATTAGTATTAGCATTAGCATATTAGTATTAACATTACTATTACCATTATCATTAGCGTATTAGTATTAGTATTAGTATTAGTATTAGCAATAGTGTTATGATTAGGATTAGGGCTCGGATTAGAATTATGATTTGTAGTAAGATTAATCTAAGGACTATGATTAGTAGTAGGATTAGAATTTGGATTAAGATTATATAATTCAACATTAGCGTTAGCATTAGCTTTAATAATAATATTATTGTATTAATATTAGTTAATTAGAATTAAAATCAACAGATTGTGAATAGCATTAGCATCATCACTAACATTAGTATTCGGAATATGATTAGCATTAGCATTAGCATATTAGTATTAGCATAAGCGTATTAGTAATAGTATTATGGATAGTGTTGTGATTAGGATTATGATTATGATGATGATTATGATTAGTATTAGGATTATGCTAAAGGTTGCGATTAATATTATCAGGATTTGGATTAGCATTAGCGTTAACATTACCATATTATAATTATCATTATAGCAATTACCATTGCGTATAAGAATTATGATTCGCATTAACATAACCATTAGTATTAAAATTATGATTAACATTATGATTGGAATTATGATTAGAATTATAATTACCTTTATCATTAGGATTAAACTTATGATTAGGATTAACATTAGCACTAAAATTAGCATAATGTGATTATAATTAGCATTAACATTAACATTAACATTATCATCAAATTAGCATTAGAATTATGATTGGTATTATAATTAGAATTAGTATTAAAATTAGCATTAGCATTAACATTAGCACCAACATATTCCGATTATGATTAATATTAGTATTAGCTTTTCCACGAGCTAGCATTAGCATATTAGGAAAATGATTATCATTAGCATTAGCATTGGCATATTAGTATTTGTAGATTATGATTATCATTAGCATTAGCATTAGGATTATCTTTAGCATTATCATTAGCATTAGCCTATTAGTATTGGCATTAACATATTAGTATTGGCATATTACGATTGACATTAACATTAGCTTTGGCAAATTACGATTAGCAACAACATATTAGTATTACCATTAATGTTATGATTTTATTAGCGTATTATTATTAGTAACAGGTGTGATGGTTAGGATTAGAATTATGATTATAATTCGTATTAGGATTAACTAAGGATTATGATTTATATTAGGATTATGACTATAATTAGCATTAGCCTTATCATATTATAAATTGTCATTAGCATTAGCATATGGGGATTATGATTAGCATTAGTATTATGATTAAGATTGGAATTAGGATTATAATTAACATTAACATTATGATTATAATTAATTAATATTAGGATTACAATTATAATTAGGATTAACAGTAACATTCGGATTAACATATTACGATAATGATTATCATTAGCATATAGGCTTAGCATTACCATTAACATTAAGATTAGGATTATAACTAGAACTAAAAATAGCATTAGCATTAGGATTAGGATTATGATTATGATCAGGGTTACAATTAGCATTAACATTAATATTAACATTAACATATTAGGATTATAATTAACATTGGAATTAGTATTATCATTAGCATTAGCATTAGCATTAGCATTAGTATATTAGGATTATCAATAGTATTAACTTTAGCATTAAGATTAATATTAGTATGAATATTAGTATTAGTGTTACCGTTATGATTAGCATTAGCATTAGCATATTAGGATTAATATTAGTATGAATATTAGTATTAGGATAAGCATTGTGGTTAGGATTAGTAAGTATTAGCATTATGATTAGAATTAGGATCAGGATTATGATTAGGATTAGGATTAGCATTATCATTAGCATATTAGGATTATTATTAAGATTAACGTTTGCATGAACATATTTTGATTTCTATTAGGATTACTATTATTATTAGGATTATGATTATGATTATAATTAAGATTAGCATTATCATTAAGATTATGATTATGATTATGATTAGAAATATGATAAGGATTAGTATTAATATTAGGATCAAGGATAACATTAGTATTATAATTAGGGTTAGGGTTATGATTAGCATTAACATTAGCATACTAGGATTAACATTAATATTAACGTATTATGATTGACGTTGGCATTAATTAGTGTATTAAGATTAGCATTAATATTATCATTAACATTAACATTAGGATTATGATTAGCATTGGCATTGACAATGATATTGGCACCACTAACATTAGCATATTAGGATTAACATTAGCATTTGTATGACTAATAGTAATAGTATTATTATCAGATCAGTGTTAAGATTTGTCTTGGTAATGGTAACAGTAATGGTAATAATATGGTAATGGCAATGGTAATCTCAATGGCAATGGCAATGGTAATCTCAATGGCAATGGTAATGGTAATGGTAATGGTATTGGTATTGGTATTGCTATGGCATTGGCATTGGCATTGGTATCGGTACTGGTATCGGTATTGTTATTGGTATTAATATTAGTATTGATATTGATATTGATGTTAGTAATGGTCATGGTAATGCAATGGCAATGAGACTGTAATGTAATGACTATGGTAATGGTAATGGTAATGACTATAGTAATGATAATGGTATTGGTATTAGTAATGATATTGATTTTGTAAGTGTATTGGTATTGAAATTGGTGTTGATTTTAGTATTAATATTAGTATTGTTATTAGTACTGTTATTAGTAAATTAATATTAGTTTTAACATATTAGTAATAATATTAGTATTAGTATTATTAGTATTAGTATTAATTAACATTAGTATTAGTATGAGGATTATAATTAGGATTAATACTAATAAAACAGTATTATGATATTTGTTTACTACTTTGTGTTGCATATTAACCATTCATTTCACTATTTCGAGAACGTTTTTATTATCGAATATCAGTTGAATCCTCAATGCTCCGTGCACCGCACGGGTGAAGTACTAGTTCCCTTAATTTATCATTTATGTTGGGTAAAGTTGAAAAAGAGATAATTAATTATACCTTAAAAATCTAAAGTAACACTTAATGTGAGAAAAAAATGTAAGACTAAAGTAAAACTTAGAAAGCAACGAATGGAGTAATTATTACTTATTAATGTTCCATCTAATTTGAATCAACCATTTTGGATGTTCCGTTTATTTCTTCCATACATGTATGTGTATTGATATGTCTTACAACAAATTCTGCGGGGTTCGTATAAGTTGATATCAAAGTTAAATTTCAAACATATTTCGCTTACTGCATCTTAAAAGATTTTATTGTTTTGCTTTTTAACTTTTACTACTGAGATGTGCTATTGGCAGATATAATATAAATATGACATATTTAGGGGTGAAAAATATAATGGAATTTTCGAAAATATTCGAACTTTGAACCGTATTTTTCATTCCAATTTCCAAAGTTGCGATTTTCGATTCTTCCAAATTTATTTGGAACATAATGGAATGGTATTTAAAATTTCGGAAATTCCTATTTCTGATCCTATTTTAGTTCCGAATATTTCTATTGTTTTTCGATATATATAATGTAGTTTTATAATATATTTTGTGATTTCATAATATAACTTATGTTATATTCTATATGAGCAAATATAAATAACGAAGGATCAAGTAAATTAAAACATTATACTAAAAAATTAATTGATATCAAAAACTTTGTGTTGCATTTTTACTTATAAGAAAATCTGTGTTTCAAATTTTGAATTTGTTGTTCCTACATGTATTTTTATTTATTGCGTATTGTCGAATTCTCTTTTAGATTTTCTTGCAAAATTTTAAAAAAGATAGAAAAATATTGTGAAAACTAATGTAAAACGGGTATATGAAGTAACATGTGAACAGTTAAGTTAGCTAATGCAGACAATATATAGTCTAATTTATAAACCAACTAATGTTTGGAGACAAAAAATAGTAAAACACTGTGATGGTTAATTATGTATATTTTTTTTGAAAAATATATTTCCGAAGAATAATTTGAAAGTGATTGTTGTTATTGTTTTATTGAAAATATGTTTTTACCGTAACAATCAAATCATGTTTGAAAGAAATATACACTTTTAAAATTGTTTTGAGGAGTTTTATTTAAAAACTATAAGAAACAAAATTTGTTTCGGGACAATCATGGAAACAAAACAAGTTGGAAAAATACAGTTTTTGTCACAAATTCACATTTGAAATGACATGTTCACAAAAAACACATTTGATCATTTATGTTACCACATTATTACGTCGTTGGTCACTACTATCAATTAAGCATTAGCGGCTAACAGAATGGAGCACGTGTTAGGCATGTGAGCCCCATTATTGATAAGTTAATATTACATTAATGATATATTGTGACTTGTAACTGCTTTAAATTTAAAATCGATAACAAATTAAAAAAGACTGTTGAGTTTCGTATATTGAATGTCATTTAAACTTTACATTAATACATATACTTTGCAAATTCATAAATCATTTTCATTGTTCTTTCTGACTGTTATTTGTTGCTAAACACTATTGTATTGTATTGCTTTTATGCACCTTTGTCTAAGTGAATCCTACAAATCAATTACTCTAATTAATATACAATAAACTACCTATTGGTTGTAATTTTGTTTTTTAGGAAACTGATTATAAATTAATATTTCTTAATTATCCCTTAAATTCTATCATTTTTTTCATAATATATATATATATATATATATATATATATATATATATTGTGTGGATAATTACTATTTAGATAAGATGATACTAAAAATAAAATTACACTATTGCTTATTGTTTTTTAAAATGGAAAATGATGAATGCAGAATGACTTTTAGAAAATGTAGGACATTTTTTTAATTTTAATTTTTATTTCTATTTTAGAACGTATTTTAGTAGTTATAGACATTTTAATATAAAAATTAATTATCATCCTATATTTATCGTGAACAACCTACAAAGTACGTTTATTCTCTACAATTTACAGCCTCAAACACATCTAAAGAAACTCTAAATTTATTTATCTTTCATATTCAGCATTGACTATAACTAAATTTATTTGATTTCAAGATTACTATGTTGAATTAATTCAAAACTTACAGTTAAGACATCCAAATCGCAAAACAAGATCGAAGATGCATATTTACTATGGATAGGTAGAGATGGAGAAATATAAATATTTACACTGAAAATTACAAATAAACACAATCAAAGTATGAATGGGCGCACGCCCTATGGTTATTATGCTCCCTTTCCAATAATACCATTGTTGTCCTTCAAGGAAAACAAGAATTTTTTTATGGCATAGAAAACAGAAAACACGAAAAAAAACAAGAATGTATTTAGCACCCAAATGAGATTTTTACCTCACTTTTAGCCGTATTATCCTCCAAAATTAATAAATCCATGTTCTTGTTCCAAAGTAACGTCGATGGAGACTTATAAAAAACAAATTGAAAAAAATAAGATGAGATATATTAGGTTTTGAATTTTTTAATATAAAGTATCTACGTCTAAGACTCTTAATGTGATATTCTCCCAAAATATTATCGTTAGAAACTTCAAATGGAATTTGTCAAAATAAGATGGAATATATATTAGATTTTGAATTTTTAAAATAAAAGATCCTACATTTACTAAAATTAGTCCTGCATTTATCACCACCCTTTTAAAATACAATAAGCTACTGATTAATATACAATATATTACTGACTGGTTGTATTTTATTTTATTTTTGAAGAAATTGATTATAAATTAATATTATCTTATTACACTTTAAATTTTATCTAGCTAAATTACACCGTTGTGTATTTCTTTTGTCAGTTTTAAATGTTACTTTAATTTAATTGTGTTTCGTTGTGTTAATATTACTGTGCTAGAGATTAATATAGCAATATTACTATGTTAACTGTAGTATAGTTAATTTTACTGTGTTTAACAGTAATATAGTTAATATTACTGTCAATCACAACAATATTGCTATTTAAACAGGGGGCAAAAAGATGTTAAAGAATTTTTTTTCTTCGAAAAAGTCAACGCCAGAGAACCGCGTTGGCCGCCGGAAACCGGTGGCGGAAAAAAGAGAAAAAAAAAAAGAAAAAAAAGTCAACGCCGGAGACCGGCGGTGACGGACGAAATTGTCCATAAAAATGTGTTTTGGGTCAAAATTGAATAATTTATGAAATTTGGGGTCAAATTGAGGTTATATTAAATTAAATGATGATATTGGAGCATATTAAAATATGAGGGACTATTTTAGTCTTTTACAAACCTCTGGACCATGTGTGGACTTTTTTTATAAAAGAGTTTATTGTCTTGACATCTTTATGAATAAGTACCCATTGATGGGCTTATTTATAAAGTGCCTAATTTTAACTGTTACTTTTATTTATTTGCGTGGTTCTTTTTTTTATAAATACAATTGAATTGAATTATCTAAGGAAGAGTTATTATTAGTTATTATTGTAATCAAAATATAATAGTTAAATAACTTTATTGTCCAAGAAATCCTACATCTAAAGATTATTTTGTAGGGCAATTTTGTCCATACAAAAAAAGGAAGAAATCTCCTAACTATTCATACTTTTATAAGTCAAAAAAAAAAAAATAAATAACTAGCAAACACCACGTGCGGTGTATGTAATTACGTATGATTTTACTTAATATATAACTTATCATTAACTAATAAAAGTTACATACTACATTAAAAAAAAGATATTTTTAAATAATATAAAATAAGTGCAAAACTTCATGTTCTACTTATGTATTAAAACGTATAATGAAATAAAATTATTCTAAAATTAATATCAATAAAAATATAAAACCACAAGAAAGTAACTAAAATAAATTGATATATATTAATTCAGGCATGGAAAATGCTCACATTAAAATTTGTTCGATGTTGTTGTGGTAGTTGATAATTTTCATTATCTTGAATTTATCTGCTTAATTATTGTTTGAAACAATTAAGTATTTTTTCGTGTTACTCGTATGTTATGATCAGTCTGGTCAAATTTACCAACAATTTTCTTTAAAAAAATCTAAATTTACTACATTAGGACCATGATATGTAGTGTAATTACAGCTAGACTGCCTCTAATTTGAAAAATGCATCTCCCTTGAATTTGGATAGTAGGTAAAAATTAACTCATTTGATCATTTACTTTTTTTAAATTGTATTTTTACATCTGACCAAATGTTGAGTAAATTACGTTGACCTCCCTTCGGTCTAATTATACATATACACCCTTATATTTACTTTCTTTATTTGACCTCAAAATTTAAAATAGTTTTGATCATCCACGTCTATTACTTTACTTTTTTTCTTTATTTTTATAAATTTTGTTATTAATATTGATGTTTGAGTTACAGTATAATATTTAAAAAAAATATTTAAGTAAACAATAAGACTAATTATTAAGTACTCCCTATGTGCCATATTATTTGTCATTTTGGGGTGTTTCTTTTGTCATATATTATTTATCAATTAATCACATTTTTATCAAATTTACCCCTTATCGCTCTTAATTAGTTAATTGAAAAATAATTAATGACAAGGGTATTTTATTATTTACTATGTTATTTGTAGTATAATCTATGCATATCTATTAAATTTCTTAATATGCGTGCAACCAGCCAAAACAACATATAATATAGGACATATGAAGTTTATAATAATTATTACATCTAACGATTAAATATACATTAAACGCGGAGCCCTCAATTTAAAAATACAAAGTCATTTTTATGTGATTACTTATTTATATACATATGATATTATGATCATTGAAAAACTCTTGAATGTAACTTTAAAGAAAAAGCATTGCTTAAATTTAATGTATAAAAATAATTACGATAACAAAAAAAATACAACTTTTAACATATTTTCTAGTATACTAATAGGTTTTTAATACTTATGAGCTAAACTTTATTTTTTACATGAACTTTCACTCACGTGTTTATGATATGTCACTGAAAAACTCTACTATGTGTTTTAAATAAATTTTCTTTTAAATTTTAAGAAAATAAACTTTGACTTCTGAAAGAAATTATAACATATATATTAAAAGATGATCATACTTTTAATATAACATAATATAAATATTATTACCGGTATTAGCTAATAGTAATTAGTTTGAGTTTATACTATTGTATTTTCATACTTTTGGAATTTACGTAATAAAAATTACATATAAGAATTAATTTAAATTTGAAACTACTTTAGGTATCTAATGCTTAACTTAAAACAAGAGGATTTATTTAAGAAAACAAATTACATACATATGCTTATAATATTAAGATTACTCGTAAACTCTTAAAATGTAACTCTAAAGAACAAGCATTGTTGAAATTTAATGTATAAAAATAAGGGTAAATTCCACTTTCCCCCCTTGTACTTTGGTTCGGTATCAATTTACCCCTTTCTACTCTCAATTGCATCGATTTGCCCCATCTGCACTTGAAAAATTATCTCAATGTGGCCCTCGTTGTTATTTGTCAAACATTTGACCTTAACACCGTTTGATCTAAGTTCTAAAATTACAAAAATGTCACATCTCCCAGTTTAAATAATTATTAAAATAATAATAATAATAATAATAATAATAATAATAATAATAATAAAATCAAGACAACGAGAAAACATGGTCCACGACGCCAGCTACAATTTTTTTTAATAATTATTTAAACTCGAGATCAAACGGTTGTTTTTGTAATTTTCAGACTGAGATCAAACGGTGTTAAAGTCAAATGTCTGACAACTAACGGTGAGGGCCACATTGAGACAATTTTTAAAGTACATTGGGGCAAATTGATGCAATCAAGAGTAGAAGGGGGTAAAGTGATATCGAGCCAAAGTACAAGGGAGTAAAATAAAATTTACCGTAAAAATAAGGGCAAATTACCAAAACCCCCCTGAGGTATGCCTAAATAACGAAAATCCCCCCCACGTTCTCGTAATTACGAAAACCCCCCTGAGGTATGCAGATATCTTACAAATCGCTCTAACGGTGTTAAACTCGATAGAATCTTTTTGATTCTCCCGAATATTCCTCCGATAATACCAATTTTGCCCTTGTACACGAAATTACCCTTAGGGGGGTAATTGTAAGCATTTTATCCGGTGCGATGTTGATCGGATTAGGGCTCGAATCTCTTCCGCCGGAATCTAATCTCAAATCACGTCCGCATAACGCAATGCAAGGCCCGTCCCTCCAAGCGTTGTGGGCCCCGCGGAATGGAACACCTTGTTGCTTTTCACAATCTTTTCCTCGTCAGCTCCATAACCGCCATCACCGTCATTACCATTATCATCTTCGTCGAAGAAGAGAAGTGATTTCCGGCTGTAAAAGCGGACCATGGTAGGTTTCGACGTGGTTAAAAGAGGACCCGAATGCGGAACGAGCTTTTCCTTGATTGTTTCGATAGGGGGTGGATTAATCCCCTGCCCTAAAACAGAGCAAATTCTTGCATACAGAAGGAATACAAATCTTGCCATCAAGTCAACACTTTTATCGAAAGTTTTGGACCAGAGTGAAATCATTCTGAAATATCGAACATCTTTGCGCTGATTCTCGAGTTTGTGATTGAAAAGGTCGAAATTGGCCTTCTGCAGCAGCTCGATCTGCCTCTCCTTCAATTGCTTCAGCCTCCTCTCCGAAACCTCCATCTCCGTCAAACCCTCCAATGCTGCGTGCAAAGACGAGTTGGCGGAGACTAATTTCTCCATTTTCCGCAGCTTCTTGTCGGCGGTTCTCGAGCCGTATTCGAGTTTGCCGAAATCAATGATGCCGAGTTTCAAATCGGTGTAGACGAGATCGAATCGATTGAGCCCTAAATCGAGCCTCTCAGCAAAGGCGAGGCTCAGCAGAAACTCCTCGTCAACGGAATTCAAATACGCAACTCCTTGGGATTTGATGACGCCCGGTTCAAGGCGTTCGCCGGTGCACGCCTCCTGTTCGACGATTTGCCTCTGAGAGAATCACATTTTCAGCTTTTTTCTTTTATTTTCACATATTTAACAGAAGGATATAATAGACATTTCACGTTTTCGGTTAAAAAAATTCGGTCAACCGTTAGTCAAGGGGGATTTTCGTAATTACGAGAACATGGGGGGGATTTTCGTTATTTAGGCTTACCTCAGGGGGGTTTTGGTAATTTGCCCTAAAAATAATTACGATAACTAAGTAAACAATAAATTTTAACATATTTTGTAGTACATACTAACAGGTCCTTGACAATAAAATTGTATTGCTAAAAAGTAAGTAACATGCATTATCATTTACTAACTTATTATATTTTATGTTTTTTTACATAATTGACTATGGTTAAATTATATTATCATGTATACTAATAAAATGCATGAATAGATGGTAAATAAAATTTAAGAATTTATTTAACCTCGATATTTTAAATTCAATCTTAATCATTCACAAGTATTTCATCTTATTTCTAGACATATTTCTTATATATTGGTTATCAATATTTATTAATATAAAATAATATAAATAATAATTAGTTTGAGTTTACATTATTAAATTTTCATATTTGTGGAATTTACGTGATAAAAATTATATGAGAACTAATTTAAATTTGGATGTACTTTAGGTATCTAGCGCTTAACTTAAAATAAAAGGATTTATTTTAAAATAATTTTTTACATATATATGCTCATAACATATCATTGGGAAGTTCTTCAAATTTAGTTTTATAAAAAATAAATTACATTAAAATTTTCAATATGTAGAAAAAATTACAATAAAAAGAAAATAAACTATCACATTAGTATAAATATAGCACATGAAAATGAAAAGACATTTGATATTTAAATTACATTATATTATTAAGCTATGTTAATTTATTATTTTCATTTTTGTTATTACAAAATTGACCATAAATAATTGATTGTATAATTTTATTATAAGGGGCATAATAAGAAGCACAAAAAAGTTAAGAAACAAAATACATTCATGCTTGGTAGATAGATAGAATAGAAATAGAAATAGTGAAGATCTATTGCACACGTTCATTATATTAGGTTTATGTATTTTATTTTTGTCTTCTTCTTTTATTTTCTTTTTTTCGTTAGCCACTCTCTTCTTAACCGCATGTTTTTCAACGATTTCTCAATCTCAAGTCCCACAAATTGCCCTATATATACGTGTCACCAAAAGGCTAAAAACTATCGGTTTACGGACAGTATTTGGTTTACCTCTCTTTGGTCATACCAATAATCTTCAGCGTAAGCAATTATTTGTCTTCGTTTTTGTTAACAATTCAATTATTTGTTATTTATTTTTCGTTTTCGTAATCTTCTTCATAAAGTGTTTGATGTGATTTCCCCTGCTCGAATTTTCCACCTTATTATTTAACGAATATTATTTTTCCGCCTTTATTGTTCTCTTTAACTAACGACTTCACAGTGTTTTTTTTGCTATCAGGTGTTTATTAAATATTTCTTCGACAAAGTGATATGGGGTACATGGGAAATATTTGGTTAAAGAGCTGTGGCTTATCACCCTTGGATTTGGACTGCAGGAATGTTACGTGGTAATTTGAGTAAAGAAACATAATTCGAGAATTAAGAAGAAATCGAGAGATATGAATTAGGAGAATTAGAATTAGGAGAAGAATTAGAGACGAGAATTAAGAGAAGACAAAGGGAGATTAATTGATTCTTAAACTTCATAATACGTAACATTCTAATTACCCTATTTATAATACTCATAAATAATAATTAACTACCACCCCACTAACCCCTTAACCACACTAACCCACTAATTTAATTCATGCCCACTAATAAAAAACTACCCACTAACATATAATTTGACTAATTATAATTAAATTAAATAATAAAACATATCATTCCCGCCCGCTCAAAATATCCTTGTCCTCAAGGATATAGTCTTGATACGTGTATGGGATCATTTTGTGAATTCAGTTGATCGGGTGATCCATCACATATTTGAGAGAGTTGTTCGAACTCTTCATGGTAAATGGCATCAATGAGTGTTTGTTTCATGAAACGAGTGAGGGCTTCGGAAGGATCGTCAAATTCGGTAGGACTAAAACGGTAGAGCAACGCCTCAGTAAAATATTCCCCGGTCGGCGAGCCCTTGAACCCAATTAACCGGCGATTCCGTTCCAAAGTGAGTCCTTCCAAACGAAATGAATCGAGGTGCACCTACTGATTTTGGGCAATACTTTGAAATTTAAAATATTGCTTGGCTTGGAAAATCCATTTCGTTGCGTTATCTGCGGCGACTTTTGGAATTTGTTGTTTGAGGTTTGTATTTGGGGCATGATATGGAGTTGAGTGTGTTGTAGGTATATTTATTTTTTGCTTGACCGGTAGTGGTGTTTCTCCCACAACAAAGGAGTTGACATCATTTTCGGCTTTGGAGGAGGCTCTTAGAGCTCGAAGTTCGGTGAGAACAACTTGGAGGGTGTTGTGCATTTTGTCGAAATTTGATTCGTGTCGAGTTAGGGTTTCAACAACCTCAGCACGAAACTCAGCATCTGATTGGTTACGTGCCTCCATGGAACGTAACAGCTCTGATACCATTGTTACGTGGTAATTTGAGTAAAGAAACATAATTCGAGAATTAAGAAGAAATCGAGAGATATGAATTAGGAGAATTAGAATTAGGAGAAGAATTAGAGACGAGAATTAAGAGAAAACAAAGGGAGATTAATTGATTCTTAAACTTCATAATACGTAACATTCTAATTACCCTATTTATAATACTCATAAATAATAATTAACTACCACCTCACTAACCCCTTAACCACACTAACCCACTAATTTAATTCATGCCCACTAATAAAAAACTACCCACTAACATATAATTTGACTAATTCTAATTAAATTAAATAATAAAACATATCATTATCATGAAATTGATTTTGCTCCTGAAATTGTAAGTGTCATAGAAATTTTTATTCAAAAATATGATCTTCTTACATGCAAGTAGAATTGTATTTATGACAAGAAAGTTGGAAAAAAAAGGTTCGGCCTTGGCTTTATTTGAAATTCTATTTTCATTTGTGGGCAACTTAATGAACTGCAAGGACTAATTGTCTAATGGCTGTAATTTTTATTAGGGTAAATTACACCCACACCCCTGTGGTATGCTTAAATAATTTTAAGGTCTCTATGGTATCGATAATTACACTCACCCCCCTGAAACGTAGTTAGAAACTCTAACGGGATAATTCATTGGATACATTATTCCGATAGGGTTCTAATGGACTATTACTTTTAGCTAGTGGTGGAGATAACATAGAGTTATGGGGAGTTATGGGATGGCATAACTCCCCCAAGATTTCTTAAATCACCCATAACTCTTTGTTGTCTCCACCACTTTTTGAAACCAATAGTCCGTTAGAACTCTATCGTAATACCGTATTCAATGCATTATCCCATTAGAGTTAATAACTACGTTTCAAGGGGGTGAGTGTAATTATTGATACCACAGGGATCTTAAAGTTATTTAAGCATACCTCAGAGGTGTGGGTGTAATTTACACTTTTTATTAACATTAGTTATGAGGAAAATATGTTTTGAAGGAATAATTTAGTAATGAAAGTAACATACCATATTTTATTATTTTTAACAATGTTTTTTTAACAACATATTATGTCATAACGTGGTACATCGATGGACCAAAACTATTTTTTTTGGAACACGGGAAACCAAAAATATTTTAATGTTAAATGTGAAGGGACCAAAAATGTATTTCTCCCATAACTAAACTATAATCGAACATTTAAAATTCCTATAGATATTAAATGTTTAATAAATCCCACAATTCGTGAAATATGTTATGTTATTTTACATTATAGATTTACAAACAATCACACATATAGATAGGGGTGGTTTCGGTACGGTTACCGAACATTTTGTTCAATACCGTGTACCTACCGTATCTTTCGGTATTGAAAAATTCTATACCGTTACCGTACCAACAATTGCGGTATACCGTTATTCGATATACCGTTAGTTTCGGTACGGTATGATCGGTACGTGGTAATCTACCGTACATCATTTTGTTGATTAACTCGGATGATACCATAATTAAGATGAATACTAAATAAATGCATATATAAATACAACAAATTAAGCAAATGAATATGGTAATCAGGCAATTTACATGAATGTACATTATACGACCGTAATAGCATTTCAATTAACTAATGATTACTAAGATATCTATAGAAAAATTGTAGAAACTAATGAGCAAAAAAGTTTCATGGTTTATATAAAGAGAAAAAAAAAAAAAAAACCTATGTTGCAATAATGCAAATGAAACAAAAGGCTGGGAACTTAGGAGGGAAACAAAGGGAGAAGAAAATTATGGCAAAAAGTATCCACCAATAAGAGATTAGATGGACTTTGAAACTAAAGAAGTACGTGACATAAACAACTTCAACGAGATCCAAATATTGAGTTTGCATAAATATATGAAAATAATAAAAACAATTATAATTATGTATATAAAATATATATAGGATGTATCATATCTTATTCTTGTTTTTTATTTTTTTTAATAATATTTTGTTGACTATATTTTTTTTATTTAACAATATAAAAGGAAATATATGTTAACTAATTTTTAAAATAAGTTGCGGTACGGTACGGTATTACCATGGTATTGAAGATACAATACCGTTACCGTACCGTAAAACAATGGTACGGTACCGATACCGTACCAAATGCAGTGGTAACCGATAGTTCGGTATTTATTCGATAATTTGTGGTAGGTATACCGTGGTAATCGGTATTTGGTAATTTTTGCCCAGCCCTACATATAGACATGTGAATATATATAATGAGTAATTGACAATATATATATATATATATATATATATATATATATATATATATATATATATATATATATATATCTACTTATCGAGTAAGATCATAATCTGTGACGTTCATTAAATTAATTTGTGCAGTAAGATTATATTTTCATTTTTCATTGTTTACCTCAATATTTATTTTTAATCTAATACAAGCATTAAATAAAAAATAAAAAAGGGAAAATAGAAAAAACAGTGATAAGGAGTGATGATAGCATATGGTATATATTATATTGCTGTTGGCTCACGTCTTATTGAGCATATGCGGTAATGCCAGCCTGTCATTTATGCATAAACTGCAATGTTTTGACAATCATGTATTCATGTGGCATGTGCAATTTTTTTGTTCTCTTGAGAAGAATGTGGCATGTCCAATTATTAATCAATACTTGCTCTTTAACAAGTGGATATATTTTTTGGAGAAATCAGACAAAAGTTCTTTTGAGACATGAAATTTTTTGGAATATTTGGTTTCTTTGAAAAACTCATTTAGTATTTTTCTCACAAAATTGTTTCACCGTTACATTTTTTGTTTTTCGTTTTCTTTTTTTTTTTGTGTGGATATTTTTTAATACTTTATTACTCTTACTGTCAATACTTTATTACTCTTTCTGTCGTAAAACAATTAAATCTTAGCCTTCTAACAAAAATTAAGATGCTCTCTTCTCTCTCCTCCCTGCGAAAACCCTAACCCTAGCCATCTCCGCTTGATCATCCGCCATGTCTGAGTCACCGCCGGTTGCTTCCGGCGCCGCTGCTCCTTAGGCTGACTTAACACACTCGGCGTCGACGGTTCCCCTCAAACAACCTGCAATTCGTACGTTCGCATAGGTCCTCACACCGGCTGCTCTAAAACCACCTTCTGCACGGTTCATCCGTATCAACCTTTCGCTGCCACCTCAACAATTCACTTCCATTGAAGAGGATCCAGCATGTCTTTTCTACTCTTTTCGAGATGGGCCTCACCTCAAAGAAATTTGAGCACGCTTTAATATTGAAACTTTCCAGTGGTTGCCCAAGCCTCCATGACATTCGTACGAAAATATATCAATCTTGGAATCTTTCTAATGAGCTTATTTGGTTGATCCACGTCATATTTTGCTTATTCCAGTCGATTACGATGACATGATTATGGATACACGGGATTCTAATTCCATCGGCACCTCTATGTCGTTCCACATTTCTCGATGGACGAAGGACTTCAAATTTGATAAAGATAGTACAAGAGTGGCTGCATGGATTCGTCTCTCGGAGCTCTCCTTTTACTATTTTAATTTGCCTTACCTGGAAAGAATTGGTAATCAACTTGGCACTTTTCTTCGAGCATATGCAAGGGGTATTCAACTTTCAAAATCTGATGTACGCTCGTTTATGTGTCGAATTTGATGTTTTTACATACTTACCTCAAAGAATTTGGATTGAGGAATCGAAGAATAAGGGTTTCTGGCAAAAAATAATTGTTAGCCAAATGACTTGTAATCCAAAGTGATGATCAAACAAACAATTGATTATGGAACTAATGAATTATGTTGAGTCTTATTCTTATTAGATATTAAGCATAATCGAAGGCACAATGCCCTTGAACCATCTCGAGAACAAGCCCAAACGATCCTCCACATTTACTCACAAAGCCCAACTCTTATAATCTTTATTTTCTATAAGTTTTTTTTGGGCAATTCATTTTAAAAAATAATCAAATTCTCTTTTGAAAAATATGTTTGAAAGGATCAGCCAAATTCCTCTCTCTCTATTTGCTGGAAATATATTTGGAAACAAAAGATTTCTTTTATATTCTATTTTTGGAAGAAATTCCTTCAAAAATCAAACATGCTTTGAATTGAAGTTTGGCTGATTGAGACTCTATCTCTTTATTTAGGAAACTCTTCAATCAGTTTGCAATTAATCAACCAATCAAAGATTTATAAAAATTGTTCTGTCCGGAAGATGCTCACTTCTGCCGGAAGTTGTTATGCTGAAATTTATTTATGTTGAAGAAAGTTTTGTTCTTGATTTCAAAATTCAAATGCTTTCCTATTTGAGCTGATCTAATTGAGTCTAATCAATTATAACCTCAATCAACTCAATCAAGAAAATCAAGATTGATGTTTTTCCTTTGGAAGGTAGAGGACCTCACCTATAAATAGTGATCGAAGTCATTCAAGTAAAGCACGGAAGTGAAATTCGAAAAAGAGCTGAAAAGAGTTGCTTGCTGAAAATTTCAAGTCCTACCTCTCGTTGTTTATTTGAGTCCATATTTTGAGTGAGGAATTTTTTAGCTATTAGTTAGTGCATTCAATTCATATTGTGAGGTTCATTGGTAAGTGCGAAAGTTATTAAAGTCTTGTAAGCACTTATTGATAAGTGCGAAAAAGTGAAGCTCTTGTAAGCACGATACTTGTGCGAAAGTCGTTAGAGACTTGTGAGCACGCTTGTTAGTGTGGAGGATCTAAGGATCTTGGAGGCACGAGAATAAAGGTTCAAAGGCTTGGAAGAGTGGATTAGGAGATTCTCTCCGAACCACTATAATCACGGTGTTCTTTACTTTACGCATTACTTTCAATTTCCGTATCTCACATAATTTTCTCGCTATATTTTCTCCTCACACTTAACGTATAAATTGGCTACATTTTCTAAATCATCGATAACAATATTTTCCAAAGAACAACTCATTATTCTATTAAGTACTTAAAGTCATTTAATTAAAATAGAAAATGTTTATTATAAAACCTAATTCATCCCCCTCTTAGGTGTATTTACTCTCTCAATTGGCATCAGAGCCTCGTGCTCTTAGTTATTCATTGTTTGGGCTTAACAACCCAAGAGCTAACGATTATATGGCTTCTTTTAGCAATGATGTTTTTGCAGAAGGATAATCTCATAATAGGCCACCACTCTTTGATGGAACATCATATTCTATTTGGAAAAATCGTATGCAAGAATACATAATATCTATTGATTGCGATCTATGGAATGTCATCCTGGAAGGACCTAATGTTCCAATGAAAGACGTCGAAGGCAAAATGATTCCAAAGGCATGGAAGGAACTAAGCAAAGAGGACAAGATTCTTGTCTCAATGAACTCCAAAGCCAAAAACATCATAGCATGCGCACTCACAAGAGAAGAGTACACTAGAGTTTGTACATGTCCAACTGCAAAGGACATGTGAGACATGCTGCAAGTCACTCATGAAGGTACATCTCAAGTCAAGGAGCAAAGAATCACTATGCTCGTACATCAATACGAGATGATCAACATGAATCAAGGCGAATCCATAAGTCAAATGTATGCTCGCTTCATGGAGATCATAAACCCATTAACAGCACTTGGAAAAGTCTACTCTCAAAGTGAACAAGTCAAAAAGATCTTGAGATCTTTACCCCGAGATTGGACTCCAAAAGTGACTGCAATTCAAGAAGCAAAAGATCTAAACAATATGAGCATTGCTGAACTCATTGGATCACTCACATCCCATGAACTCACAATTCTTGCAAAAGATGAGGTAAATTCAAATCGTGATGATAAATCCATTGCTTTCAAATCTAACAATGTGCAGGACCAAGCAAACGACTCAAAATACTTAAATGAATGAGGAGATTGCCATGATAACTCGTCGACTTAATCAACTAAAAAATTCTAGAAGAAAATTCCCTCGGAACTTCTCCCGGAACATCTCCCGGAATTTTCAGAGAGAACTTCAAAACTCGAGAATGAGATAAAATGCTATGAGTGCCACAACTCTGGACATATAAGATCTGATTGCCCCCTACTAAATAAAAGTGAAAGATTCCAGAGAAGGTCCAAACCCAAAGGCTTGAGTGCAACATGGGACGAACATGATTCTGAAGAAGACATGACCGATGATGAATCTGCCAACATCTGCTTCATGACAAACCAAGAGGTACTTCATTCTTACTTAGAAAACTTTGATGATCTTGACAAAGCTAGCGATTGCGATGATGAATGGAATGATATGATTAATGAATGCTGAAAAGATTTAGAAAATCTTGCGATTAAAAATGAACATCTTAAGAAGAAGATAAACGGCATCAACAAAGATAAAGAAAAATTAGAGAAAGAATTGGATCTCTACCTGCATAAGATAGCCTGTTATGAAAAGGAAAAAATATCTCTTAACAAAATAAATCATGACGTGGAAGAAAAGGTTTTAGATTTAACCAAGTGCCTTGAAAAATTTACCAAAGGAAAGGATAATCTTGACAAGCTGTTGGGAATGCAAAATGTATCTCTTGATAAAGCAGGAATTGGTTTTGAATCACATTATAAAGGATTAAATGTATTAACACATGCATCATCAATATCTCATCATACTTGTAATTTCTGCGGCAAAATTGGTCACAAAGTATTATCATGTCCATATAATCGAGTGCCTTATTGTACTCGTTTTCCTTCGTGCAAGGTTTATTTTTCCCTCAGAATTTTTGTTACTCGCCGAGGTTTAACGAGACAACATATGTTGATCGAAAAGATTGTGCGTTGTACTCTCTTTCCTAACCGAGTTTATTTTTTCCATTGGGGTTTAATACTCAAAAGGTTTTAAAGAGGCAGCACAAAAATCATAAAAGTGGTTTGATAGAAATCCCCCAGTGGGAGTATATATTATAAATAATGTGGAATATGAGATTCCTAACATAACCACTTGAGGGTTACTTCCCACAAGTTTCTTAACATGCCCTTTATTTGCCCCATTGTGTTAGTAGTTTCATAACTCCCATGTAACTCTTTTTAACTTCCCAGCGGTTTATGCCTATTTAACGAGAAACGCTCCCCCTACATCTAATCTCCACAATTATCTCTCTACAGATTGTCACTCTTGTGTTGTTCATTTGTGGTATCCCTTCCTATATCTCTCTTATGTCATTTACGTTCTTATGCATTACATTATTCCACAATCACCAAACAAAAGAGCTAAATTAAATATGTTACTTTACAACATAATTAATTAAGTATACTTATTATTAGAATATGAGTTTAATTAAATTATTTAAGTTCGAACCCATACTTTCTCCATTGGTCCCTATCGTACCCAATTGGTTATTTAATTAATTGAAAAAAATAAAATTCAGCCAATTATATTAAAAAAAAAAAAAAAGGAGTAGACGACGAAAACTTCGGCACTAGGTTACTTGATGGAGAAGGATTTTTTTTCTTAAGTCATTTCCTTGTACAACTCTTCTAAGACCTTTTGTACAAATACAAAAATTGGTTGGAGAGAGAAAAATAAGTTTTTGCAGCTCATATGAGAGATTTTTTCTTGATTATAGATTTAGAAACATTTCTAGAAAGAAGCCCATCATATGTAGAAATACATTCGATGTATGTAATAGAAAATCGTAGGTTCAGAGAACTTATTCGTCGTGATCAATATTGAAGAGGGTGTCGTACATCGTTTGTTGATTCTTGCTGCTGTTAAATTGAAGATGACAACGGAGTATGGTGAATTTAGATTGGGGATAAGGTTTGTGACTGTGTTGGGTTGGGTCAGGGATGGAGTGAAGAATGGATTACGCAGTCTATGAAAGACATTCCAATTCCATTTCAAAGTTTTGGTTTTTTTATTTTTTATTTTTGGTTTATGTTTTAACAGCGATATTGTTTTCAGTCAATCTTGTTTTTCTAAATTAAAAAGGGTTTTCAACCAGGTCCAGGTTTCACAATTCAACTAGAAAACACGGTTTTTTTTCTTCATAATAACCCGATTTTTTGTAATTTACCACCGGATCAGATTGCTTGCAGTCCAACCGGTCGGTACTGCCCGAGTTTCAAAATATTGGCAACGATAAACACGATACTATTAAGAAATGAAACCGAAAACAAAAACGAAATCAATTGTGATAAAACTATTATATGATTTTAGGCAAACCATGGAAAGGTCGAGTGATGGAAATAAAACCTGTCTATTTACCAAAACACCCTTGAATTCGCACAGAATTACAACTATACCCAGCTCCGATAACCACTCAATCAGAATTACAATTACAATCGAAGATGCGACCATTTACCTTCCTCTCTCTCCATCGCTTCTCTTCCCAAACCCCACCCTACTCACTCATACTCCGCCACTCCATGGCCGCCTCCGCCGCCGCCGTTGAACCCATCAGCCCAACCAACACCAAACTCGGCTGGATCGGCACCGGAGTAATGGGCCGTTCTATGTGCTCCCATCTCCTCAAGGCCGGCTACGCCGTCACTATCTTCACCCGCACTCAGTCCAAGGCCGAATCTCTACTTTCCATGGGTGCCCAATGGGCGGACTCCCCAAAATCACTCGCCTCCCAATCCGACGTCATCTTCTCCATCGTCGGCTACCCCTCCGACGTCCGCCACGTTTTCCTGGACCCCACCTCCGGCGCTCTCGCCGGCCTCCGCCCAGGCGGCGTAGTAATCGACATGACTACCTCCGACCCCTCCCTCGCCGTCGAGATCCACTCCGCGGCCACCACCGCCGGCTGCTCCTCCGTAGACGCCCCCGTTTCCGGCGGAGACCGCGGCGCCCGCCTCGCCGCGCTCTCCATATTCGCCGGCGGCGACGAAACCCTAGTCACTCGCCTCACCCCTCTGCTGAGCAATCTAGGAAGAGTCTACTACATGGGTGGGCCCGGGAAGGGGCAGTTCTGTAAATTAGCAAACCAAGTGACCATCGCCTCAACAATGGTGGGCTTATGCGAGGGTCTGATATATGCGCATAAAGCCGGTTTGGATTTGAGTAATTACATTAATGCCATTTCGACCGGTGCAGCCGGGTCGAAATCGTTGGAATTGTACGGGAGCAGGATACTGAGCAGGGATTTCGAGGCGGGATTTTACGTGAATCATTTTGTGAAGGATTTGGGGATTTGTTTGAGGGAGTGTCAGAATATGGGGTTGGCTTTGCCCGGTTTGGCTCTCGCTCAGCAGCTGTACGTGTCGCTTAAGGCACACGGTGAGGGCGATTTGGGTACTCAGGCTCTCGTTTTGGCGCTCGAGAGGCTCAATAATGTGTCGCTTGTCTCGGATTCTTCGGCCGACAAAAAGTAGTGAAACTGGTAAAGTTTTCGACTTTGTGCAAATATTTGAATCAATGTACCTTGTAGAAATAATGAGCATACATGTTAACGCAAAACTCGATGGTGAATAATAAGATGCGTTGAACCGTTTCTTTCAGTTTGTTTACTTCATCGAATCATGCGAATATTTGCACTTTTCGGCCAAGTATCAGAGTGTACATGAAACGAATGTTACAAAAAGGAACCATCGGTTTAATGAAATACTAAACCTAAGCAGTACCTGGTTTAATTGTAATTGTAAAGAGTTTTGTGGCATATACGAGACTGCGAGTTCCGTAAGCTTATATCCTTCACGGTTTTTATGTCCATGTTTTCGTTTTTGCCTGAAAAGCTCAGGTTATGTTAATTACTTAAATAGACCCCATTTCTAGGATTCACTCGAAAGCATGTATACATACATTACATATATATATATATAGATAGCTTATTTTTTGAGATAAAGATTAAGTATTTATATGTGTGCTCTGGTATTTAAAAGTCTTGAGAAATGACAGGTTGAGTTGCTTAGTACTAACTCGAAAAGAGGAGTCGTGAGATTTGAATTTTATTTTTCCTGGGTCTTAGGTTTATGCTATGTAGAAGGTCCGAGTGATGGATTCTATGGCATAAATGTTGATCTCATCTCTTTCTAAAAGTTTCTTATTGAAAAATATCGAAGTTTGTTTCCAAATTAGTTTTAGATCGTGTTCTAATATTTGATCTGGGAGATAAAATAAAATTTATATTTATTGATGCTGAAGTATGGGGTGTGTAAGATTACAGTTCGGTTCGGTTTTAGGGCAAAAACCGAACACTTAATGATAGAATCATAGAATCGATCTCTTGAACATAAAATTAGCTGAATTTGATCGTGACGCTGTGCTGAATAGTTATAGTTCATGCCTTCATTTTGGAGCTGCTGCTTCTTCACGGAACTTAGCTAAATTTGACGACACCTTACTGAAATATTATGGTTTACCATTTTATTTGTGCTTCTCTCTTTCTTTCTTTGGAATGATGGATGGTGTTGTACATGAGGTAAAGTTTGCCCAGAAACATTCGTCTCCGCATGTCTGATTTTGCCCGACAAGCCAACCACTTCCGCACTCATTGTATGGTAGAAGTGAAACTGCATAGATACGATAAACACGAGTATTTTCGATCAACTGATTTCTCAAGAACTACAAGTATTCAAAGTCTTTCAATCGTTTTTTTTATAGACCCTAAAAATCTTTCACCATTTAGTTTTTTTTTTTTAATTTTGCAAGACTTTTATAGAAAAGGCCAAATATTGGCGCAAGTAGTATGTATGCACCATCATCTTTTATTGGCTATTAAACTGATAGAGATTTATTTTTGTATTGGTATATGTGAATATTTGATTAAGGTTTTGAAAGTTGAAACCATGTACAAATACAATGTCATTAACAAAACCGGGTTAAACTTCCGCATATAAACAATAGGGATTTGGGATCCCGTCCCAATCGGGATTTTGCTATTTGGGACTAAAAGTAGTGATGTGGGATTACGGGATTCGGAAGAAATACGGGATGGGACGGAATTTCAAAAAATAGTTATTAAAAAGAAAAGGAAAAAGTAAATATGCAATGATAAGAAGTAAAACTAGGATGACAAAAATTGTGTTAGTGTATGTTGTCTCTTTGATGCTTTAGAATAGAGGAACTTTGTTTCTTAAAATATTTAATTAGTTTATTATTTTGCATTAAAAGTATTTATTAAGATGCATTTTTTGTCATCTACCAACATAGTATATTATTTATTTTTCTAATAGCAAAATAAAATATATTTTTATATTATAAAAACTCATTTTGAAGATATTTTAATTAAATAAATTATAAATATAAATAAAGTATATATTTTTTACGGCAGGCGTACCCGCCCCATGGCCATCCCTAACGGTAAAGATCGACCGAATGTAGACTTCGGTGTAACATATAATTGTCCGTTGTACTAAATCCATAAAGAATTAAGATGATAATTTCCATAAACAACATAAAGATAGATGAGAAAGAACAAAGATGCTCATACTCTACTAATTTCTCACTCATTATTCAAAGTTAATTGTTCTTATTTATCCCATTACAATTAACAATTTTAATCCTTTTGTTACTCAGTTTATAGTAAGCACTAAACTTGAAACAATTTTAACCTCCCCAACTTTATTTGTATCCTGAAAACTACAGTCTAACAAAAAGACTATCTCCCTCATTTAAAAAAAAAAAAAAAGAACTCGAATTTCGAAGCTTCAGTATAACCGGATCAAGACTCCTCAACTGGGAGGTACTGAGAATGAGAAGCTGCAATAAGTGCTGCTCCAATACCCGAACCATCATTCGAATGCTCGAGAATAACCCTGTCAGAAGCAGCCTCTCCCAACAGTTCCTTTAGTGTGCTTTTCATACAGTTCCTGAATTCAGTATAGTGCACGAACAATGCACCGTCCACAGCTATAACCGACCGCTCCTTCTCTCCTCTCTCCAGTTTTTTGAGAATACCTACTATCCCTGCAGTGGCAAGGCGGGCCCCACGCGAGGCCACAACATCGCACACCTCCACCACCATTCTCCGCATTTTCAACGATGAACTAGTTACCTATTTTTTTGTGTCGTGAATGTGAGTTGAGTGAATTCATCGTAGTACGATATAGAAAAAAAGAAAAGAAAATTATGATGAATTTTTTTTTATTATTACCTCTAAAATATCCTTGAGTTTTTTCCCGACCACTTTGAGATCGGAAGAAGTGTCGTGGTGCATTGCAGACATGTCTGGTGTTCTGTGCAATCAGTTAATGTTACGTCTCAGCAGATCTACTTATTATTAGTACATGAATCAACTGCCGAAAGAAACAATAGATATGCAATTCGTATTTAATACCTCAATATGAATGAAATTTTGAGTTTCGGTGGGATGCTATCACCAAAAAACGATGCTTCTTCAGCCATCCTCAGCAAAACTCTACGCACAATTTCTCCAAGATACATGCCAGATATTATCTTCTCAAATATCTGCAGTCAAGCAACAAATTTTAAAAATAAAATAAAATAAAATAAAATAAAATAAAAACCGAAAATTTTATAACAGGGTACAAACAAAGTAACCTGTTCTCCGGGGTTTAAACTTTCATCATCAAGACTTTGATCGTATTCCGTAAGTGGAAGATGCGAACATCGAAAGTTACCCCATTCCATGTTTATAACCTCCAATAATTATAAATAAATAAATAAAGGAAATCTCAGTCAATTCAATCACTTAATAAATATCTTCAATAACTATTTATAGCAAAAACAAAAATTATTAGCAGACCATTTCTCCGGATTTCGGCAAGTCACCCTCCAATTTTGGAATAGCTTGTGCACGTTCGACATAGGCAGCATTAGTTCCCGTTCCAAGTATCACAGCAGCAACGACATCTGGATCGGTGTATCGCCCTCTAGCTAATGTTCCAACAGTATCGTTTATCTGCATCCCACCCAAACACCAAATATATAAATTTAAATAAATAAAAAGGAATAAAAATAATGGATCTTAGAGAAATAAAGTAAAACGTTCACCAAAGCCGTGACACGCATATCAAGGCCAACTTTTTCCATTGCTTTTGTCAGCTCTCCCACAACATCTTCTCCAACCTATTCAAAACCCGAAAAAGAACTTGTTAGTGCAACAAACTAGCTGCACAATTAGGCCTTGTTTGGAAGCCCGTGATATAAATCGACCCGTACATTAATCATGCATATGAAGGATAGTTAATCTAAACTCAACCTCTATTATAAACACAATCAAATTCAAATATTACCCAATAACACGATAAAATCAAAAGCAGTAATAAATTAAACTAACCGCATCTTCAATGAAGAAGCCCTTTGTCCACTTGATTAAGGTCCCCGATGCTAAAGACGATTGCCTAACGGGGAAGGAGAAGGTGAAACCGAGCTCTCTTTGCCTGCCAGGTGGAAGATGAAAGTCTTCACCTTCTTTAGCAACAAATTTGGCAACCACGCCCGCAATAAAATCAAATAATTCCTGAATCAAAGATCATTATTGATAATTGGTGTCGACCAAAAAAAAAAGAAGAAAAAGAAACGGCAATTTAATTTATATTGAAAGACACTCACATGAGATGATCCGACCATGAAATGAGGAGGGATAGAAACTTGTTCGCATTCTTGTTTGATAGTGCCACCTAACTGCACACGCATGACACGGAAGTTTGTTCCGCCTAGGTCCAATGCGTAGAACAATCCCTTTTCATCCCTAAAATAATATCCTCCACAAGATTTATTTAATTAGTGATTTTCTAACCAGCTTCAGTTCCACATCGGTGACGAATTTCAGAAGGGCTACTAGCCATTTATCGGATTTGATGATGTCATTTTTTCGGATTGATGATGCCATTTTAGAAAGAGATTGTACGAACTTATTAGAGATACATTAAGCTAAAAATGATGTCATTTTTTCGCAAAATCTGGACAAAGACAGTTTCGCAGCCGACAATTTATACACAAAAGCCTCGTTTGGTTGCCAGGATAAGATTAAATAATCTAATGAAACCCAATTGTGTTATTGGACCTTGGCAGATCGAATAAAAAAAATGCCTAGGAGGCAAGATAAGCCATGATAACATAATAGTTCCGGTATTGGTGATACCAAACATCAAATAAAGTTCAATTATTTAGTTAATTGCGGCTAATCTCACCAACCAAACGAGGCCTAAAGATTCAATCTTGACATTAGAAAATATTAGTGCAAATACACACACTTGACAAACAATCGAACAAAGATGGAAACAAGAAACAGAAACTGAATTAACATACAAGCAATATATAATAATTATAAGCATTAATTACCCAGTGGGGAGATTGTCAACGAAGCTGATTAGCATCTTGAGTTTACTGCCACCATCGGAGGCAACGCCGGCGTGCATTTCCACCGCCATAGCATCGGCCACCTGCCGGAGCTTGGCCGTGGGGGTCCCACACTT
Organism: Erythranthe guttata; assembly: GCF_000504015.1. The sequence continues at coordinate 1,149,931 of NW_012194115.1, read as the reverse complement.
GTCCTCCAGCTCCCTAAAAATGGCCTCCGCCTTGGCCCACTCTCCAGAGCTCTTCATCTGCCTCCTCAGCACCACAACTGCCGCCGCACACACCGCCGCAGTGCACACCACCGCCGCCGTCACCGCCACCTTCCCCATCTGATCGCACTTGCAAGCAACACACGATGCAGAAACACTTCACCCACACCGCCGCACAAACAAGAGAAACCCACGATTCACGCTCCCCTTCAATAAACAAAACACTCTTTGGATTGTTGATTTGGTTTGGGGTTTTTTTTTTCTGGGTGGGTTTTGGTCTAGCAATTATAAATATACAATTAATTAATTAATCCCGTTGAACTAGTTCCAAAGGACTCAGTAGAGATGGAAATTAATGGAGTAAAGCTGCTTTTGAAGGAAATGTAAATACGAAAGGGAGGAAGAAAAGAAAAGGTGGGACCAAGATTCACACGATACAATCTATTTGACCTCTGCTTACTTTCGTTTTCAGCATTTACGTATATCTATATCTCTATCAGTATCTATATATCTATATCTATATCTAAATCTAAATCCACTTTTTATTTGCTTTTAGGTAATCATCTAGATTCAACTGTCTATATATATTTTGAGTAGGGGTGGTAAACGAGCCGAGCCGGCTCGTGAGATCGACGAGTTGGCTCGTAAAAAGCTCGAACTCGGACTCGAGGTTTTCGAGCTCGAGCTCGAGCTCGCGAGCTCGAGCTTTTTGACGAGCCGAGCTCGAGCCGAATTTTAGTTGTTCATCAGCTCGCGAGCCGGCTCGCGAGCTGGATTTATTATTTTTTTTTTTATTTTTATTTTTTTTTATTTTTTATATGTTATTTTTATTTAAATAATGTATAATAATATAAAATATTATAGAAATAAATACAAATATTAAAAAAATATATAATCACAATTTAGTTTTTATTTTGTATTTTTTAAAAATAATTTTTAATAATAAAATAATAATTAAAAAATATTAAAAAAAAAAAAAAAAAAAAAAAAAAGATTGGGCTCGAGCTCGAGCTCGAGCTCGACAAAATTAACACGAGCTCGAGCTCGAGCCAAAAAAAGAAGAACTCGACGAGCTCGAGCTCGAGCTCGACAAAATAAACTCGAGCTCGAGCTCGAGCCAGCCAAAAGAGGCGAGCTCGGCTCGAGCTCGGCTCGTTCACACCCCTAATTTTGAGGTTTACAAATTTTCTTAAATCTATGATTATTCGCCGCCTATTTTGGAGAAGCCAATGCCAAACTTGTGTCAATTTTGGCAAATTTTTTTTTTTTTTTTTTTTCTCATTTACTTTAGAATTCTAATACAAAATTATATATTACTTTTACCAATTTTGCTAGAGTTTTTACTTTTTAGTATTCGATACCCTGCACAATGTATAATGGGTAAAAAAGTTCTTATGTTATGACAATTAGTACAGATACCCATCTAATGAGTTTTATTTAATATTTAGCACACCACCCTCAACAAAAAAAGTTTGTTGACTATACTGAAATGACTATATTACCCTTACAAAAATATATAATATATACTGCTAATAAAAACTATTTCCCTAGATTGTGAAACAAACCCACTTGAAAAATAAAAGTATACTACATAACCCTTTATTTTAATAATTATTAAAAATAAAAACAAATATATAAAATAGAACTAAACATTTATTCAAACAAAACATAATGCCAAAAATATATATACTAAATATATATATATATAAAAAAATAATAATAAGAAATTAAAAGAAGTCATCTTCTTCCACACCCAAACACCAGTCCACCCATTCACATGCCCCACCAACCCATCATGCTCCTCCTCCACATCCGCTTATACAAGGCGGCGGCTGCTGCTTCAGCGGCGCTGGCGCCACCACCTCAAATAATAATGGCCGACGAGAAGAAAGCAATCAGACAACCTGGACGGAGCCCTATAAGAATATATATATTGCAGAAATATTTGAAAGAGTTTTTTATTTTTCACCATTTTCATCACTTACATAGATTACATTATATAGAGTTTTAGGCTAACAGTTTGCCGAGGAATCCTAATCTCTAGTTACCACAAACTCCTAAATATTTGTACATAGTTGAGTCAATCTTTTCAAGGAGTCATCAATCCTGTGGAGTGTGAGCTGGAGAGTTAGTTTCGGAAATCTCGGACTCTCTTTGAATATCTGTTTCAACACGCCCCCGCAATCGAATGGGAAGATCTTGGACATGGAGATTGCTTTTTAACAACATAAAACGTGTAGCACTCAAAGGTTTGGTGAGAAGGTCTACAATTTGATTCTTGGAAGAGATGAAACAAACAGAAAGTTGTCTTGCAAGAACTTGATCTCTAACATGATGAAAATCAAGTTCAACATGTTTAGTTCTTGCATGAAAGACGGGATTAGCGCTCAAGTATGTTGCACCAATATTGTCGCACCATAAGCGCGGTGAAGCAGAAAGTGGCAGGCCAATTTCGGAGATAAGTGACTGAATCCATTGTACTTCAGCGGCAGTGTTAGACAAGGATTTTTACTCAGCCTCGGTGCTGCTTCGAGCTATGGTAGGTTGTTGTTTACACGTCCAACTGATAAGATTGTCACCATGAAATATACAATAAGCACCAATAGAACGTCTATCGTCTGGATCAGAAGCCTAGTCAGCATCAGTATATGCTTGGAGCTCATGAGAAAAGGTTCTGGATAAAAGCAAACCATTCGAAATGGAATGCTTAAGATATCGTAGTATTCTTTTAACAGCTTGACAATGAGGAACTCTTGGTGAGTGCATGAATTTGCTGACCCGATGAACACCATAAGCTATGTCTGGTCTGGTATAAGCAAGATATTGCAGGCCTCCCACAATACTACGATAAAGTTGCGCATCCTCGAAAGTGGAACCTTCATATTTAGACAAAGTGCAGTTGGTGGCCATTGGTGTAGTACATGGTTTCACTTTGTCCATACCAGCCCGAACCAAAAGATCAAGGATATACTTTCTCTGAGTCAGCCACAAACCGTGATCAGTTCGGATAGCCTCAATGCCAAGAAAGAAAGATAAATCTCCCAATTCTTTTACAGGAAATTCATTACCAAGAAGTGTAATATAGTGTTGGATTTTCAGTGAGTCAGATCCAGTGACAATAATATCATCAACATATATGAGAAAATAAACACGTAAATCACCTTGCCGAAGAACATATAAGGAGGTATCAGATTTGCACCCCTTAAAACCGAGAGAAACCAACTTATCTGTTAGACGAGAAAACCAAGCTCGCGGTGCTTGACGGAGCCCATAAATACTCGTTTGCAGCTTGCACACATAGGAAGGAAAGTCTGGATGAATAAAGCAGGAGGTTGAGACATAAAGACATTCTCATGGAGATTTCCGTGCAGAAAAGCATTATGCACATCAATTTGTTTAATTGCCCAATTGCGTTGCACAACAATAGACAATATCAAACGGATAGTGACTGATTTTACAACTGGACTGAAAGTATCCGTAAAATCAATACCCTGCTGTTGATGGTAGCCTTTCGCTACGAGACGTGCTTTAAAGCGTTCAACAGAGCCATCGGCTTTTCGCTTGATCCTATAAACCCATTTGCAGCCCACAAGGTTGACATTCGAATTAAGAGGAACAAGGGTTCAAGTGTTATTTTTTAGCAAGGAGTCAAATTCTTGGTTCATAGCTTCACGCCATTCATTGTGTTTTACAGCCTCGCTAAAGCATGTAGGCTCAACAAAAGTGTGCTGCGTAGTAGCTATTAGAGCTTCGGGCAAAGGATATTTTAAGGCGAGACCTGCAAATGGTGTTTTCCGCTTGAGAGAGTTGGTTCTAGAACGAGTCACCATTTGATGAGATGGTGCTGCAGTTGTGGTCGCAACCACATAATTTGATTCAGCATTATGGACGGGAACATCTCGTTCACCATGATCTTGGACAGATACATTTGTTATCAATGGTTGAGATGTAGCAGGAGTTGGAGACGGAGTAGTCGTACTAGGAAGAGACATTTGAGGTGAAGTAAAGTTGGCGGAATTTAAAGAGTGTGGTAGGGAAATAATTTCTGAAGAGACAGATGGTGTTCAGGAGTCGAAACATAAGGAAATAGGGACTCGCTGAAAACAACATGACGAGACACACATATTTTTCCCGTTGTCAAGTCGAGACACTTGTAGCCCTGATGACATAGACTATAGCCAAGAAAAATACACGTTTGAGACCGAAAATCAATTTTATGTTTATTGTAGGGTCTTAAATTGGGCCAACACGCACAACCAAAGATACGCATAAAATTGTAATTCGGTTTCTTTTTGTAAACTAGTTCAAAAGGGGATTTTTTATTCAAATGTTTTGTCGGCAAACGGTTAATAATGTATGTTGCAGTTAAAAATGCATCTTCCCAAAAACATTTAGGTAAGTTTGAGTGAGCTAGTAAAGCAAGGCCCATCTCAACTATTTGCCGATGTCGCCTTTCAACCAAACCCATTTGCTCATGTGTGTGAGGGCAAGAAATACGGTGAGCTATTCCACGTGATTTAAAATAGGTATTTAGTCGTCTATATTCTCCCCCCCAATCTGTTTGTATAGCTGTTATTTTAGTATCAAAGTGTCGCTCGACAAGAGCTTGAAATTGTAGAAAAATTGACTCAACATCAGACTTTTGTTTAAGAGGAAAAAGCCATATAAACTTGGTAAAATGGTCAACAAAGCAAACATAATAACGGGAACCATAAGTAGATAAGCAAGCAGCAGGACCCCAAACATCTGAGTAAATTAATTCAAGAGGTTTGGAAGAGTTAAATTCAGAAGATGTAAAGGGAAGATTATGGCTCTTACCCATCTGACAATCAGAACAAACATTGTGTCTCTTATTCTTGACAATAGGAAATTTATTTGTAGAAATAACGTGCTGAACAATAGGAAATGAAGCATGGCCAAGTCGATTGTGCCAGTCGGAGACGGATAAATGAGTACCTACAAAGGCAGTAGGGGAGGACTTATGAAAAGACGGCGAAAAACAATACAGGCCATCCGAAAGACAACCTCTATGTTGGATGTTCCCTGAGTAATCCTTTATGAGAAAAAAATAATCATGAAATTCAAAGAAAACATGATTATCTTTAGCAAATTGATGAACAGATAAAAGATTTTTAGTAATGGCAGGAACTACAAGAATTTGATGTAAAAGAAAAGAATGAGAAGGAGTAGAAATTTTGGAAGAACCATGATGAGAGATAGACAAACCTGCTCCGTTTCCAACCTGAATCTCATCTGAACCTTGATAATCCTCACTGCGAAGTGTGAGTTTGTTCATATCCGGAGTCATGTGATGAGTTGCTCCCGTGTCAGGATGCCAAACAGAGTCTGTGGTCGGCGAGGCGGAGGCAAGCATAGCACTTGGACCTTTTGGTTTATAGGAGGATTGGAAAGTGACGTCAAACCTATGATAACACTTGTGGACAGTATGACCATGTTTTTCACAAAGCTGACACCATAAGTTTGATCTTTGAACTACACCAGAATTGTTTCGGTTGAAGGAAGTATGGTTACTGGCACTGTAACCTCCACGGCTGTTGTTGTATCCTCCTCTATAGGACTGATTACCACGGCTTAGAGGACCATTAGAAAAACCGCGACCCCGACCACGAGGTGGATCGAATGATCGAGCAGCCACATTAACACTTGCTACAGAGAGTGCGGAGAGTGGTTGATTGTTGTGTAGAATCCGAGCTTCAGTTGTGAGAAACATAGAGTAAACCTCTTCTAGAGTGATACTTTCACGACCAACAATAGTATTAACCAAGGGATCATTTTCCGGTCCAAGACCAGCCAAGATATAAGTGATTATATCATCCGAAGTGAGTGCCTGGCCAGCCATAGATAGTTGATCTGCGAGTTTCTTGATTTGCACGAAGTAATCTGTAGCAGAGAGATGACCTTTGCGAGATGTACCTAATTGAGACCGAACTTGGACAACTTTGGCTCTAGATTGAGAAGCAAAACATGTTTGAACTGCAACCCAAATGGCATGGGAGGTTTCAGATTGATAAACTTGGGCAAGAACTTCTTCGGTGGGAGAGGAATTAATAGTGCTAAGAATTAGATTATCTTGTTTGGTCCAGAGAGCGAATTCGGGATTTGGAGTTGAGGTGCCATTGACGGTAAGAGTTGCAGGTGGTGCTTTAATTGTTCCATCGACATAACCGAAGACTTCTTGGCCTTTTAGGTAAGGAAGCATTTGCGCTTTCCATATGGGATAATTTGTGCGAGTAAGTTTAGTAACATTTATGCTGGAATAAGGATTAAAGATGGGAAGGGATGAAGTGTTTGTGGCAGATGCAGTAGACGAAGAGAAAATAATTTACGACCTTTGTCAATACCCAGCTGATACCATATAAGAATATATTTGCAGAAATATATGAAAGAGTTTTTTATTTTTCACCATTTTCATCACTTACATAGATTACATTATATAGAGTTTTAGGCTAACAGTTTGCCGAGGAATCCTAATCTCTAGTTACAACAAACTCCTAAATATTTGTACATAGTTGAAGTCAATCTTTTCAAGGAGTCATCAATCCTGTGGAGTGTGAGCTGGAGAGTTAGTTTCGGAAATCTCGAACTCTCTTTGAATATCTGTTTCAACAAGCCCTGATGTGATTCTTGCCGAAAATGGATTCTATCACACAACAACAAATTGCAAACCCATGGATTCTCTTTCTCAATATCATGGGCTTGCCGGAAATGAGAAGATGAAGATGCTTTGTGGTAATGGATTTTGGTTGGTTTGGAGAAGAGGGCTTTTAGAAAATGTTAAGAACTAAATTGGAAGAGGGCTCTTTTCCGGGATGAATCTGTAATTTTTTAAAGAATTAATTTAAAGGGCATTTTGATCTTCTAAGGTCAAAAAACACACTCTCAGTCGCATAATCGGCGAGTGTAGTGCACAATCAACTCGCATGGACTTCATTGGCTTTGCTTCTCATCATAGGGGGTCTATGCAAATTGTTTTAACATAGGGTTTTTTTAGCTATTAAACATTACACTGGGGTACCAAACGCTAAAAACTCATTTTACCTATTATTATTGATTGTTGGAACTTCAAACTCGTTAATTTAGATATTAAAAACTCATTTAAAAGTTTTAGATATTAAAACACTCGAACCTTATTTTTTATAACTTCTCTCTAGAGTTTTCTCTTAAAATCACCAATGTTTTGAAACCAGACCGGACCGGTTCAGCCGTGAACCATCGCCATGTGCGGTCCAGTTAGATGTGAAAACCAAAAAGGTCAAAAATCCAGATCAACTACCAAAATCCCGATAAGAACCGGGAACAAGTCCAAGAACTGGGCTTTAGCTCAATAGGATGTATCATGGCCGGATCTGCTTCGAAAGTCGTCGTGGGTGACTGAATCTTGTCGGAGAAGTTGTGGATTAACATATCTAGGCGGATTTAGGTCGTATATCACCCAATCGAAATAGTGGCCGCCATATCTATTTGATATGGACCAAATTGTCCTCATGGGCTTTCTAACCCTTTAATGGGTTGTTGATCGGGTTTCTACTTTTATTGGACCCCACGTCTTGTACATATTAAAATTCGAGATGAATGCCCATATACTTGGCCCAAAGTCTTAGTAGGCCAAGAAGAGAGTTAGGACAAGTTTCCTTATTTCTTGTCCACCAAGTATTTTTACTTATACGACGGGACAAACCTTTTTCATTCTTATGCTCTCTCTTTTATACATATCACAATCGATTATTTCTAAATAAATTAAATGTCCAATTGAGGATAAAATGATATGACTATTTTTTTTTCTTTTACTGACAATAATTAACAGTATACGCAATATTTGGTAAGACGACGGTATGAAACTTTCTAATACCATAAAGCTAAAGCAGTTCATATAATTAAGTAATTGACCCATTTTTTTGTTTGCGCTGGTTTAGTTACGATTGTGATATGGTTAATTGTGCCAACTCAATAGGCCTATAATTTCTTTATTTACTGGGCCACAAATCCAATATTGAAGACCACTATTACCGAGGCCCAATCATCTTCAAATAAGGCTTTGGCCCGACAATCTCAACTAATTAAACTTCAGCCCAATCAACGAGGTATAAATAAAGGTTTGAATACATTCTTTAAGGTACGTCATATTATAAACAATACTACAACATGGATTATCTGGACCATTTCTATTATCCGCACGTCTGACTTGAGCGTCGGAGGGGTTTCCGCCGGATCAACTCCCCGCCTAGTTCACGTGTTCTATGATCGCATGTATCTCAAGGTCATCAAGCTCGTGAGCCAGTGATCCACTTTGCTCTTCCAGCTCATCATATTTCAACTCTCTAAGGTGATTGAACTCTAGCATCATTAGGTTGATAAGGTCGTTCAATTTTTCCCACAGTTTTTTCGTACCCCCATTAGTAGAAAAATGATTTTTTAGTTCATATAAGTAAGTAGTTGACCCAGTTTTTGTTTGCGCTGGTTTAGTTTATACGGTTGATAAAGCAGTTCAATTTTTTCCACAATTTTTCGTACCCCTATAAGTAGAAAAATGATATTTTACTACTATCATTAACCGTAACAAAAGATACCAAATTCGTAGTAAAAATATTTTTGCTACGAATTTGCCCTGTAGCATATACGGGCGTGACAAAAACTTTGCTATGGTAAATGACCGTAGCAAAAATAGCATTTACTACTGCTCCAAAATTATCTATTACTGTTTTTACTAAGATAACCATAATAAAATGTACCTATTATTACTGCTTGTTAGCGTGACAAAAAATTATAGTAAAAAACTATATTTCTACTAGTGCCCACTTGGTGATGAATTTGATGAAACATGATAAAATTAGGCTATACGTTACAGTGAGATATATATATGATGGATTATAGTGTTAAATATTCCATACCATATATATAGTTTATCTTACATGTACAATGATGTCATATACATTGATTATAGCAAATCATGTGAGCTTCTGAGATTTGCCAGTTTTTCCTCTGCTGCAAATCCAGACCGTTGATTTCAGAACAGAAACATGGTAAATTTAACAATTTGCACAAGTTGTTCTGATGCGGATCTCATCAAATGGGTTCCTTGTATCGGTATGAGGTTTTCCACTCTCAACTAGGGGGTGTGAACTAGTAGGAAAAAAATACGTGTAAATAAAATAATAAAAATAATTAATTAAATGAATGACAATTATAACTATCAGATGAGCGGGAATAAAATTCTCAAGTTTTACAGGAGCAACCTTACTATTTATTAATAAGATAAAATAAGAATCCAATATTTTTCTAAACAATTAAATAATTTTCTCATAAAATTAATATTAGGTAAAATGTCAATTTTAATGGGAAAAAATACTTAGATTTGTGGCCAAAAAATAAGGATACTTAACAAATTTATTAGACTTGATTATATTAAATAAAATCAAACAACATAATTAATTAATTAAATAAATAACAATTATAACTATCAAATGAGCGGGAAAAAATCCTAAGGTTTTGCAGGAGCAACCTTACTTTTATTGATAAAATAAGAACCAAATGTTTTTCTAAACAATTAAATAATTTTCCCATAAAATTAATAATAAGTAAAATGACAATTTTAGTGGGAAAAACTACGTAGATTCGAGGCCAAAAAGTCTGGATACTTAACGGAATTATTAAACTTGATTATATTAAATAAAATAAAACAATAAAATTAATTAATTAAATAAATGACAATTATAACTATCAAATGAGCGGGAAAAAATCCTAGGATTTACTAGAATTCCTTACTTTTATTAATAAGATATAATTTACGCTAGGAGTTTTTATGTTATAATTTTATTAAAGAAATATTTTTATATAGGGGCTATTTGACAAAAACCCCTCATTAAATTTCGACTTCGTGATAAGTCCATTTTATTAATTGATATTTGACATAAACACATTTAACTCAAATTATCCAAAATGCACTTATCATACTCTCTCTCCAAAATAACTCCTCACAAATCTCACGTTATTTCAGTTTTTTTACAAAAAAATATAGTTTTTTTAATTTTGAATTTAAAATAAAATATTGCTTTTATTTATTTCAATTTTTTATTTAATTTTTTATTTTCTCCACCAGGTTTGAAAGATATGATTTTTAACGCCTAATTTCATTTTATTTTTTTGTTTTTTTTTTTCATTTTTATTTTTTATTTTTTATTTTTTATTTTTTCAACCACAGTAACCAAAATTAAAATCCACTATATACTCATCGAAAACTACTATAAATTTATAGAAAAACACTGTAAAATTACCGTATGATTCACAGTAAAATTAACGTAATCCACTTTAATATTAACATAATCCACAACAAAATTATCGAAATCCACTAAAAATATACGTAATCCACTACTAACAGAATTCAAAAAATAACAAAAACCCAAAAACACAAAAACAAAAAAACGTTAATTCACTATTCGTAAATCCACTATTCGAAAATTCACTATTTGAAACGTAAACCACTACTGTGAAAAAGTGCAAGGCATGTACACCACCATCAATAAGGCTGACGAGGGTCACTAAATCATTATGAACAAGAAAAAAAATTAATTAGCAAATGAAAACCAATTTTCAAAAGCAAACCTTGTTGTCACACCATCGTTGATGGAATCAAAATCGGGGAATTTTTCATAAACAAATTCTTTCCAACCTACTAATATTGCATAAATCTGTTGAAAAGGATAATGAATAAGGAAACGACAATGAAAACCACTATGTATAAACAATTATATAAACATGAAAACCACTTTGTATAAACAACTATATAAACATGAAAACCACGTTGTATAAATAGCTATATAAACATGAAAACCACTCTGTATAAACAACTATATAAACATGAAAACCACCCTGTATACTTACCAAAATCCACTATAAAACCACTTTGTATACTTATCAATTTGTAAGAATCAAACCTCTTTAGAAATCCAAGTAAGGGCATGAGATTGAACAATCTTATCCTTTTGTTTTTCATCTTACAAATATTTAACACCATAAAAATTATAATAATATATGTAACCAATTTTCTTCCCATGGACGAATCCACAGTCCATCACCAGCATGAGTCACTTTTCTTGTTGTTGTTGGGTCCTAATCATCAACAAATTACACGAAATATAAAACTTAAATTTAAATAAAAAAAATTAATTAGATAAAAAAAATCATTGTTAAGTAACAGTCTCGTTAATGTCTACTGCAATGCAAATAGAATCTACATTTAAACATAAAAAAGAAGGCAATGTATATACTAAATACCAACTCAGACAAGGAAAGAGAACATTTCCGGTGTAAATCTCAAACAAGCAGCAACCCTCGCAGAGCGAAACAACCTCCGTGAAAAACCCTAGCAGAGTGAAACAACCGCCGTCAACAATGAAACCATATCACCGCCCTTGACGAGAGGATTCCAGGGGCTGAAAATTGCCCCAACAAGGGATTAACTCGATTTGCAGGTTTTTCGTCGAGGATAGTAATGGAATTTCCCAGGAGAAGTTGAAGATTGGTGTTGTGGTGAAGTTTTGCTTGGTGATGCAGGTGGACTGTACAATGAGAACGAAGCAGAAAGCCAGAGAAATGCTGAAATTGCATTCCAGTGAATGGGGTGGGGAGTGGGGGCGTGGCATTCCAGTGAATGGAATTTCCAAATTATACCTTTTATCTATATAATATATAAAGGGAGAATACACAATCAAAGTTTTTGTATCTTCAATTTTGATCCAACATTTTTTCATTTATTTCATTTCTGGACTTATTTCCATGATTATTATGGAAATTTTTAATGTATGAATATTCAATTTTTTTTATATTTTGTATTTTATGTAGTATTAATTCTTTGAAATATTTTATATTTATAGAATTAGATATTTAAATTTTTTTATTTAAATTAATATATCAGTTTCAATATATTATTAAGATTTATATTTTTTATTAAAAAAACGTGTGTAATCAGATATTTATATATTTATATTTTTTTTAAATAAAATATGTGTATCGATTTTTTCAAATAATTCAGAATCTCTACAATATATTTTGATTAGGATAGTAAATATTGGAATGGTAAGAATATTTACTAAATTAAAAGGATGTGATTTAAGTATAATAATATTCACTTCTTTACATATAGGATATGTATTCCTATAATATATATCTACAATATTTCTTCTCAATAAAAAATATATCATCCTTCTATTGCATTTAATTTTTTTATATTATTACCATATTTAATTGATTGTTTCTTTTTTCAGTGTTCATTGAGAAGTATATAAACCCACCACATATTCACTTATTCCACCATCATTTTATTTTTATTATGCATTTAGTTATTTCGTCATTTTGTATTGGGGTTTTCTTTTTCACTATTGACGTCTATTGATATTTTCATCTCATGATTTTAATTATTTTGTGTACAATTCAGCTATTTAATCGTAATTTTTAAATGTTAATAAATAGTAGATTATTATTATTATTAATGATTAACTGTTATTCAAAACTATTTAAACTCATAAGAAATATCATTTATGGTATTACAATCATAAATCATATTCGACCATTATGCCTTATAATTGATAACTTTTTTTCATTAGTAATATATATTATTTATTAGGGAAATTCAAAAAAATCGTTTAGGCTGATAATTAACACTAAGTTTCCTAATATTTGTTTGATTTGTACCTTTTTACAAGATTTTCCACCAATATAAATATCGATATCCATCACTTCAAATTATGTAGCTAGCACTTCTCCACACCAAAATTTACACAGGATACAAGTTTGATCTCTTTTATTTAACTTTCATGTCCATTTTTATACAATTCAATTTACGATATGATTTTTTTATTAATTATTTTATGCACACCTAATAATTGTTTTTGTATACATATCATTCTAACAATTATTGGCTTTGTTTATGTTTTGCAGATATGAGTGTCGATAATTGTAAAGACAAGTACTTTCGGACGATAAATTGAATGGTATAAGCTATTATATGACTACATCATTTAAGTTGGACTTTTATTAATTTAGTATGCATATTTCATACCTCTGTAATCATATATTATAAATTTTGGTTACATTGTACATGATTATAACAATCATTGTCTTTTATACAAATATTTGTGTATTATCATTGAAAATTGATTTATTCACATTAATTCAATCTTTTATGTTAACATATAACTCCACTTTAACATCTGATTGCAGCAATAAATTTCCTTCGTCAAAGTTATAGTGCAGGATTTGGTATTATTGTCTGAACTAATAACAATATTGGGAATTGTTGCCTAAATTGTCTCTTTCCTCCTTCTAAGAGTGGAGTTTGGATTCTTCATACGTTGTTCTTAGTGTCCAAACCTCATCAACAAAATTGTTGAAGAAATTAAGCAAGAAAAATGAAGATTTTGTTATTTCTTGATTTTATTTCTTCTTTCGTGATGTAACTTTCATTTTAGTAGATTTTGTAATGTTGTTTTCCATAACAACGCCTCGTCTTAAATTATTTATACACGTTTTTTTAATAAAATTTCGTATATATATTTCAGAATTATGTTATACCATACACAATGAATTATTCCCAAGTCTCTATTCTACCCCTTATAGGAATTAATTAATTCAAACAAAAATTTCATTCCGCAATCTTCATTTCTCTTTGCTAAACTAAATTATGTATCTTCCCTCGCCATGCTTTCATAATTCTCTTCTCTCTATATTCTCCATTTTCCCATATATTTCTTCTTTTTTCATCTCACGTATCTATTCTCTCTAATTTCTTTCGTTTTCTCTCATTATTTTTTTCAGTTCCATTTTCTCTAGCCCCCTTTTCCAATTTCCTAATTAGTTTTCCTTTATCCTCTCAAAAAAAGATAATAATAATAATTTTTATTATTATTATTATTTTTATTAATATATAAATAAAATAAAATAAAATCTTCTGGAATATATGTCAAGTATTCGCAATATATATATATATATATATATATATATATATATATATATATATATATATATATATATATATATATATATA
>NW_012194115.1:1118284-1135754 GCF_000504015.1 Erythranthe guttata | reverse complement strand
AATAAGTGTTATATATATATATATATATATATATATATATATATATATATATATATATATATATATATATATATATATATATATATATATATATATATATATATATATATATATATATATATTTGAATTACACTTCACATTTCAAATTTACGTTGAATGATTAATGTGATATTATTTAAAACAAAATTTCAATATATTAAGAATTAACTAATTAAACCAAATTAAAACAAAATCTATATATTATGAAGGAAATCATGATGTATATTGCAATCTTAATGAGCGTTCGTTAAGTTGTGTAATCTAATGTTCAAGCCCTTTATGTATGAAGATTCCATAAAGCAGCATAAATCATTATATATAATATATATCTACATCTATATATTATATATTTATAAAAACGGTTTGCAAAAAAGTTTGTTAGAACAGTTATGGATATCACGTTTTTCCTCTTTAATGCGAGGAAGGTACTAAATAATAGCAATAACATATATGCCACTCTTTTAATCTTTACTAGCATTTCCCCCCATACGATGCACGGGATCATATTTTAAAAGTTCTAAAAAATTATCAATTTAATACATAAAAAAAATATAATACACTAATATTGTAAAATTTATAAGAAAATAGTACTATTCATATTTTATATAACATTAGTTTTTTTTACGTAGTAAAATTTATAATCCAAATAAATAGGTTAAGATTTAACAAATCGAATTTTTATCTTTATCTCTTAAGATTTGAGTTTTGAGATATATTCATGAAAAATAGAAGATTAAAGCCGAAAGGATTCTTCAAGGTTCAGTGTCAATTTTGATTTGTTGAAAAATATAGGTAGGAAAGTACATAAAAAAAATATTAAAAATAAATAATTACACGAATGCCATTAGGGTTGCTTAGCGTTTTTTTTTTATATATAAATAAAAAATATTAAAAATAAATAATTACAGAAATGCCATTAGGGTTTCTTAGGGTTGCTGAACGTTTCTTTCTTTTATACATAAGATTATGGGGTTTTAGCGATTTTTTTGAACACAAACATCCTGATATCCAGGGACAGAAGGGAATATTTGTAGGTAATAGCAAAAAATAAGTATTTATTTATAAACCTTAATCAAAATAATGTAAGTTAAAATATAGCTTATCCAGAATATATGAGGATGAGTAGCATAGTAAAAAAAATATTAGTTTTGAAAGAGAAATTTATAGATCAAGAATCAAATATAATTGACAAACATCATTAAAAAACAAATACTTCTATACGTTTCTATGTTTTTTTTTTTCGTTTCTTGGGCTTTAAAACAATTAGGTGTTTAGATAGTGAGAATGATTTAATAGAATAAGATTTGATCGAAAGTAGAATGGTAAAAGTTCTCTTAATTATTGTATTTTCATAATTATTATTTTTTTTGAAGTAAATATTTGGTGTCTCTCGATTAAATATATATCATATATTATATATCGTTAGTATGAGTATCGATATTAGTATGAGTATCAATATCAGTATAAGTATTAATATTACTATCAGTATAGCGTTATGAGTATCATTAGTAGTATCAGTATAAGTATTTATATGATTATAAGTATTAATATCAATATTAGTATAATATTAGTATCAATATTAATATTTGTATCAATAGCAATATCAATATCAATGATAGTATCACTATGAGTATCAGTATAAGTAGGACAGAAAGTCGGATGGATCGGATCAGAATTAGCGTTTTCGGAAACTTTCCAAAAAATCGAAAATACAAACTCAATTTCAATTCCAATTCTAAAATTTTCGGAATCTAAAAAATTATTCCAATTCCAAAAGGCCCGAAAATTTTGGAATTGATCCCTATGAATATATATTGAGTTTAATGATTGAAATATATATTCGATGATTATTTGTTAAGTTTTGTGATATTTAAATGGAATCAATTCTTATTTTATATAAATTATTGTTTAAATACGTAAATAATTTATAGTTGACTACACCATTACGATTACTATTACTATTACTATTACAATTACAATTACTATTACTATTAAAAAAAAACAGTTTTGGGTTAAAATTGAATAATTTGTGAAATTTGGGGTCAAATTGAGATTAAATTAAGTTAAGGATGAAATTGGAGCATATTAAAGTATGCTTCAAAAAAAAGTCAAAATTGAATTTTTGTGGTCAAAATTGGATTTTTTTGGACAAAATTGATTAAATTGGGGTTACAATTAAGAATTGTGTATAAATGGTTGATGATAATATTGGCATATACATGAATGTTTCCTTTATTTATAGTAAATATTAAAGGGATGGGTTTATTGGTGAAAGATATATAGCCCCTAAACCTAGAATAATAAAGATGCTTGGTTGGGGACTTATGCACAAAAACCCCAATTTTTTAAACATAAAAGAATTTATAAAAATATAATTAATTTTTTTTAGATATGAGTTAATTTAAAAAAAAAAATCAACCGAACATCTTATTAGCCGATACTACTTGGTTTATTAAATTTACTCGTTGTAACAAAAAGATAAAGATAAAATCTAAAAATAGTTACCAATTTTTGTAGGTACTGGGAAGGTTGACGTGCGTTGCACGTCTTGTGTCAATTTAATCGGATTTTTTTGGGCATCTTATTCGATCAAAATAATAATACAAATTTAAATATCGAGTATATTGATATTATTCATTAGTCAAACTTTGTCTAATATTACAATATGTATAGATTCATAATTGCTACTTACATTTGTGTTCAATATTCCATTTAATATTTTTTTTTGCTTTCATCTTGATTTTTTTTTTCACATCGATCATCATTGAAAAATGTTATTTACCCATTTCTTCTTATATGTATTAGTTTTTTCTTGCAACTTCTTCTTGGAACATTTTTCCGTTTTTTTGGATAGATAGATAGATAATTATTGTCATTATTTTTCTTTTTGAAAATAGAATATATTGACCGTTAAAAGCTAATGTATTTATAATTTAACTTGTAATATTATCATATAAAATGTTTAGTTTCAAATAATTTCTATTTATATTTGTATTTATGATTCCATTGATTATTTTTTATTTTCTGTATCTTCATTTTCGTTTTCAAATCTTGAAGCGAACTCCTAAAATTACAACACAATAATTTTACAACAATACCTAAAAACCCCTTGAAAATTGTGGAATGGTGAAATGATGAAGAAAATCCCAATTGATGGGTGAAAGTGTAAGTTATGAATATATCTCCTTATTTTAATAATAACTTACAATTTATGGACTGAGTTGATGTTTTTTTAATGATATGAAACTAAATTGGTTGCTGCTCCACCAAAATAATGTGGACATGGAATAGAAACATAGTCAAATACACTGATTTTCCTGATGTATAGGTGAAGAAGACTTTTCATTCACATAGTAAGTAAGAAAAATTCTCAAAAGTTTGCAAAAACATGGATTTTATTGATCCATTTCCCTGAACCATTTTTTCCTTTTCATTTTTTTTCTTGTTAAATTTCGAGTGAGTTAAATAATATTTTTTTGTGGGTAATCAATATCATTATAGTAATGTTTTTCACTGACGTGATTCATTTTTATAAAAACTGTCTTCAATTTTTTTTTTGTAATATAATGTAACACAAGGAAACATCTATTACCACCACATGTGATCATATTCATAACCCAGAAAAACAAAATTGAAATTGTAACTCAAAAAAATGAGTAAATTAACAATATTTGTAGTGAGGCATATGTTAACCCTAAACCCTAACCATGTCAGCCAAAATAATTAAAATATTGTGAAGATTTTACAACTTCATTTCATTTTTTCTCTTTCCGAAATATAGCATTCAATACTTTGCACTCTCAAAAGGTAATTAATCGTTCACATTGCACCCCAATTGTTTTAGCTAAATTCTCTAAGTAAATTATTTGTTTGGTTGATATTTAGTAAGAACATATGTATATAATTTGTGGAAATTTTCAAGTAATTTAGTGAGAAAATGGTTGAATGGTGGGGAGAACAAAATAACTTGACACTTTCCACCACAAAAATATTTACTATTGCAAATATCAAAATACTACCGGTGACTACAACCATACAAAAATATTTATTTTCTCTGTACAAAGTATTGATTTTTTTAATTGTTTATCCTTTAACTATTTTTTCACCAAATTACATAAAAAGTATCGTTTTCATACAAAAATCATCAATTTCTTTAGCAATTCTGAAAAAGTGGTACATATCCAATAAATTTGTAATTTATTTGTCAGAATTCTATTTTTGAATTATATTTATTACATAAAAGAAAATTTTCATTTATAAATGCTACTAAAACATGAAATTATTTTCATTAATCTTAAAACTTATGTTGGGGTGAACCTGATATTATTTTTTTTAGCGATGCAAAGTGCCAAAATGCTACATCTCGAGGGTACAAATTGGAACTAAAACTTCCAAAATTAATCAAAAAAATCTTCAATTATTGAAGAAACAATATAACTGAAACTTATCAAATTTATCGATTAAAATTGTAAGTATTGAAATCTCGAAAACTTGCCTCCAAATTTACAATTCGAGTCTAGCCTGAGGTGCTATTATATTTGTTGTTGTCAACAAATACTTACGTGGTCTAGAAAATTTGAAGTCAAATCAGTTACCTAAGAAATGAATATAAACATATAGAAGCAAGCATAAAAAGGTAAAATAACAAATAATTAATATATAAGTTTTACATTTATTCTTTATAATAATTAGGGCAAATTATGAAAACCTCCATGAGATAAAGTCTAATTAAAAAAAAATCCTCTCATGTTTGTGTGGTTACAAATATCCTCTTCTGATCAGCATTTGACCGTTTAAATTCACAGAAAATGTATTTTGTCCGTTCTACCCTTCTGTTATTTGAAAAACAATAAATGATAAATTACGGGGAACCCTTCGAGGTAATGCCAGGTATGTTGCGGTCTTACACATGCCCCCTATGGTGTTACTATTGACGAATAAAATAATATTTTTTTATAATTTATTTATATTTAATACATACTTTTTAAATTTTATTTGTTTAAAATTGAAATATTATTAGAAATTTATTAAAAAATAATGAAAATATTTTTAACCTAAAATAAGAAATACGAGAATATCTTTCCAAAATATGTGAAACAATTTTATTGTACAAATAATTATAAAATTATAAACAAAACAAATACAAAACGAATAAAAACTTTTAATATTACAAGATATCTTAAATTCTTTTACATATATTTTCTATTTTCAACAATTATAAACTCAAGAAATACATTATAGTTTTAAAATTAAAAGTAACTACCATTTTTTTTTAAATATATTACATTGTGCCCCCTAAGTAGTTAATATGCTTACAATTACCCAACAATTGACAAAATGACCGTTTCAGATGAATATTCCACGGAATAAAAACAATTCCGTTAAAAGTAACAACGTAGGGAGACTGTGTAAGACGACAACATACATCAGGGGGTTCTCGTAATTTGTTGATAATTATTAAAATAATTCCCGTCACCGTGCATATCGGCATTGGTGGCATTGAAACCGCAAAATGCGAAGAGCTATCTCTTGAAAAATATTGAGTATTCCTAAATTATAGAAAATTTATTCAATGAAAGATTACAATTTATTATAAATAAATTAAACTAATTATTTATTTATTTATATTACTCGTATTTCTAATCTTACATATTGTAGTAATTACTGATTGGCATAGATAAAATTATGAATTTTATAAAATATTTTTTTATTAGTAAACATAGATATTCAAAATTCGGAGAGTGATAAAAATTCTTTAACTGAAGAAATTTGATACTAACTAATTAAATGAAGAATTTTTTTTAATTAATTAGATAACAATATATGTTAAGATAATTAAAACTAATTTTAAACTGTTATGTTGGTATATTTTTTTCGTTAATTCTATTGTAAGTGCATCTAGATTTTTGTTATATAAATTGACTTTATTAATTTAAACTTGTCCATACTATATTTGGCAATAGTTAATAATATAATTGTTTTATGTCATAAGTTAATATTAATTTATAATAATTAAGAATCAGTTCATATTACTCAATTGTCCTTAAAGGTTTGAACTTGCCAAAGGGTATTTTTGTCTCTTAAAAAATGGAAGAAACCACCGTAGTGTTCCTCCTTTTATAAGTAGTATATATATATATAGATATTCTTTCAAAAAATTCTACAACGGAAAGTCAACAGTGGTGTATACGTTGATTCCTTAGACTATTTTCTCTTTTCAGCATCTGCAATATGGTTATACTACGGTGCTCTTTGGTCAAACGCAACAACACTAGTTATCAAAATTCTCGAGTATACTTATAAAAGAATTAAAAATAATAATTAACTCAGACATTGCTAATAATTTAAAAACTAAATTTCTTTTATAGTTTTTTACTGCCATAATCATCTATATATATATTATATTAGGATCTATAGCAAATTACCCCATCAATAAATATTCATTATTTATATAACTGGGGGTTTGAAAAACAGAATTAATGTAAAAAAATATTCAGACCGGCCAGTCGATTATCCCGTAAATTTATTTTAGACTGAACCCAAGACAAATTTAAAAATATAAAATTCAAGACAATAATATCTTATGCTGTGACATTCTCCTTTTCGTCCAAGGATTTAGTGACACATTTTAGTACTACGAATACACAACTAAACAACAAGAAAACACATCTTGTCTATAGAGCCTATGCCTGATACTAAAGACACAAAATACTTCGATCACCAGCAGAACACAAATGACGGACAATACATAACTCATTATACCAGAAAATTAAAGATCCTTCATTTCTGAAAACCAAAAGTCCAAATGTCATTAGTGTTAGTTTTATTTTTATTTATGGTCCACTAACCTTTTGAATTAAATTTATTAAATGTGGTTAATTCAATTATGAAATTAATGCTGATTTTATGGTAACTGATTTGTAACGTATGATGGCAATAAAAGACCATGATGGTGGGATTTGTCTTCTGATGTTACAAAAGAATGTTTACCCTCTTTTCTCGTCTATAAAAGAATCCACAACTCTTCTCCTCAACCAACAGACGCAATTTGAGAATTCCATTACTTACAGAATACTAGTGAGTTGCGATATTGGAGAGATAGAGAGAGAAGAAGGTGTGCCTACGAATTAGGTTCTCACAAGGACATTCGAATGAGACTTGGCTTGTAGATTGCTATCATTCTCGTTCATCATCTCTATTGGAATCCATGGCAAAGGGTATGTCGATAATTCCCATGATGTGATTATGTTCTTAAAATGAATATGATTTCAAGATTCTGTTATTAGAGTTTTCGGCATAAAATTAAATAAAAGTCTTTCAATTGGTATCATAGCAGGATTTTGAAATCAATTCATCTTAGAACTTATAATTTGTTATATGGCTTTATGATTGTATGAAAGTGAATTTTGAGTCGAAATTATTATTTTGCTATAGTTGTTCCATACATAATAAATTGAGACTGATTATTGACAATTTATCTTAATTTATCTTGTTCTGTATTTTGATGAATAATAATTGTGGTTGATGTTTTGATAATAATAAATTTGGTTCATGTGTTCAACTGATTGTGATGGCTTGTTGTTCATTATATGAGGTTCAACTGACGCATGTTTATTAGGGAATATCTTCTGTACTGTAATTGACGTCTTTCTGCGTAGTAGAATATTAGCAGATTAATTAAATGTGTCAGTAGGAGGTAAAAGTCATGATATATAATAGAATAATTATACAACACATTTATGCAGTTTTGTGCACCGAACATATGAGATTTGGATAATTCTGTAACCATAAATGTGCATTATGTTAATATCTTATATGCAGTAAATTACTTTTGTGACTTATGCAAAATGTGTTGTTAGTGTTATTATTATATCACTCAAATAAAACAATGAGAATATTATTAATTTTATATTTATGAAATTTATTAATTTTGTAATTGCTAAAGTGACCTAGATTAGTAAAATCTTATAAATATAAGAATTATATGAAGGTTAAATCATTTAGATGATATTAAAAATTATAATATTCTCAAATTGCAGTCATAATTAAGAAATTGAGACTAGCTCAAAGGATAGTCGATTTTAATTAATTATGAACTGGGTAGGGTATCATAATTTGTATTACTTAACAATAAGAATTGTTTACCTAAAGGTAACATGACTAACTGACGAGTGAGATAAATTATGTTAGACCCTACTTAGATGTTCTAAAAGATTATTTACACCAACATAGAATGAAAAATAGGTATACTATATTTCACCCAAAAGATAACTTGTAGTGATATCGATAGTTCATTTTATTTGACTCAAGGTCTTATGTGATCATCTTTTTATCTTTACCTTAATATATTTTGCTAAATTTATTTCATTTGTTATTCCTACTTCGTTTTACTCGCATGTTTCTGGTATTAAGACTCTTAGTGTGTCAAATGTCTCTGAATGGTATGAACAAATTCAATTCACCTTGGGTGTTATGGATTTGGACCTAGCATTGCTTACTGAAAAACCTGGGGAAGTAACGGATGCTGACAGTGAGGAAGAAGTTAACATAATTGAAGCCTGGACCAAGTCCAATAGGTTTAGTCTTATGCTTATTAGAATGACCGTTGCTAATAACATTATGACATCTCTTCCCGTGGTTCACAATGATACGGAACTGTTAGTGGCTATTATAGAACGCTTTAAATCAGCGGACAAGTCGCTAGCACGGACACTCATGGCTGAATTGACTACCATGAAATATGGTGGTGATAAGGGAATTCAGGAACACATCCTGAATATGATACATAATACTGCCAAACTTAGAGCTCTTGGCATGAAAGTGGAAAAGTCCTTCTTGTGTAATTTATTCTTAACTCACTTCCATCAAAGTTCGGTTCAAAATCCACTATAATACTCAAAAAGACAAGTGGAATTTGAATGAGCTGACTAGTATGTGTATTCAAGAGGAAGTGACACTAAAGCAAGAAGGAAATCACTTTGCATTGGCTGTAACTCATGGAAATATGAAGAAGAAAGGGAAATTTGTGAAGAGTGGGAAGAAAGTCGCATCAAACAAAAGATATGAACCTGGTGAAAGTAGACAGGGTCATGTAGACACGGCCACGGGTCGGGTTTGACCCGGACCCGGCCCGGACCCGACCCGTTGACTGCCCCGACCCGCCCCGGCCCCGCCCCGTTGACCATGGACCCGGACCCGACCGAGTACGGGCCGGTTTCGGGTCCCGATTACTTGGACCCGGGA
Organism: Erythranthe guttata; assembly: GCF_000504015.1. The sequence continues at coordinate 1,126,472 of NW_012194115.1, read as the reverse complement.
CCCGACGGGTCTACCCGGCGGGGGGACCCGAGGGCCCGGACCCGAGGACCCGACGGGTCAACCCGAGAATATCCGATATTTTGTCCAAAAATGCGCAAACTGGGGATCGAATTCGGAGCGCCGGGTAGAATAAGGAGCATTTTACCACCAGGCCAACAAATATGTTGAATTAAATATAGACAATTAATGTATATAATGTAAACCTATGGCGTAAATGATAAATAAATTATTAATTTTCATATTAATTATTATTAAATAATTTTAATTAAATAATTAACAAATGCAATATAGAAAAATATATATAATCACAATTCAATACTTCAAAACATCTATTATTAATTAATATATCAATATAAGTTCCACTGTTGAAAAATATAAAGTATTGAATCAATTCAATATATAAACAAATGCGTTGACTTATTAAAAATTGACTTATATTATTAAAATCGATAGTGTGAAAAAATCGAATGAAAAATAAAATAATATGTTTATTTAAAAAAACAAATTATAACCCATTTCAATTAATTTAAGTCGATTAACCTCAATTGTTGACAATAACTTATTAATATTATTGAGTATTTTATTATAAGATAATTATTTGTATAAATGGTGTTTATTTTAACAAAAATAGATTATATCTCATTTCAATTAATATTCTTACTTTAAAAATAACATTATATATGACTAGTATAATCAAAATATTATGATGTAATTTCTCTTTTAATAATTGGTTTAATTTGTAAAAATCGTAGGAAATAAATTGTAGACCATATGATTTAATCATTGTTTTACATATACATTTTATTCAAATATTAGAATCGAATCGTAAGATTTAAATGGATTAATCTAAAGTCCTTTTAATTTTGATATTATATTTGTTAATAATGTAATTAAAATGGTTTAATAATTATGAATATGATAATTAACAATTCATTTAACATTATTTATTATAATCATTTCATACTGTTTTGTTTATGTTTTATGTATATTTCTTGCAAGTAATTTCACAAATATTTCTCTTGTCTCAGTGGTTTGGATTTCATTTCAGGTGGGTTGTGACCCGGGTTCGAATCACATCCATAACAATTTTGGACAAAATTTAAAAATCCGGTCCGGACCCGGACCCGGCCCGAAACTGACCCGGAACCGGGTGGAACCGGCCCGGACCCGGACCCGCCTCCCCGCGGGTCGGTTTCGGGTCCTCCAAAACTCGGACCCGGACCCGGCGGGTCCGACCCCGGAACCGGACCCGACCCGACCCGGGGCCATGTCTAGGGTCATGGAAAGGCTTTTGTTGTCACCTGTTACTTTTGTAACAAAAAGGGACACGTATAGAAGGTTTGGTTCGAAAATAAATGTATTCATATTTCTTTTGTATGTTAGGAATCAAATCTTATTGAAGTTCACTCTTACACTTGGTGGCTTGATTCTGGTGGTACAACTCATATCACAAATTCATTACAGGGATTCTTTACAACTCGAAAACCGGAGGAAAGTGAAAACTACATCTATATGGGAAACCGTCTCAAATCTAAAGAGGAGTTTGTTGGAACTTATCGCCTCATATTAGAGACGGGTCACAACATGGATCTAGATAATACTTTTTATGTACCTTCGATTTCTAGGAATTTGGTTTCTTTGTCAAAACTGTATATTTGTGGTTATTCAGCTTTAATTTGTTGGAAAATTCAGTTTAATGTTTAATTCAATAATAATTGGTTCCGATATTTTATGTGATAGTTTATATAAAATATCTTTGAATCATGAGTTTTAACAATCATTATTAGCCACTCGTTCGGAAGTTGGCGTAAACCGAAGCCTAAATAACGAAAATTCTTCATTCTTGTGGCATAAACGTTTGGGGCATATCTCCAAGGAAAGAATCAAAAGATTGATAAAAACTGGAATTTTGGAAAATCTAGACTTTACTGATTTTCAAGTGTGTGTGGATTGCATTAAGGTTAGCAAACCAAACACAATAAAAGGGGTGCCACGAGAAGTAAAGAGCTTCTTGAGTTAATCCATACGGATATGCTCACTACCTATTCCATGTTTTAGTGAAGAAAAGTATTTTATCACCTTCATTGATGATCTATCTCGTTATGGTTATCTCTATCGAATTCATGAAAAGTCTCAAGTTGTTGGCATCCTTGAGGTGTTTGTTACGGAATTCGAGAGACAATTAGATAGAAAAATTAAAGTTATACGATCAGATCAGGGTGGGAAATACTATGGTAGATATGATAAGTCAGGACAAAATCCTGGCCCATTTGCTAAATTCTTAAAAAAAACGTGGTATTTGTGCTCATTACACAATGCATAGAACACCACAGCAGAATGGAGTTGCTGAACGTCATAATCATACTCTTATGGATATGGTTATGAGCATGTTAAATAATTCAATTGTACCCATTTCACTTTGGAATGAAGCCTTGAAAACCGCTATGTATATCTTAAACCGGGTTCCCAGTAAGGCAGTCCCAACAACTCCCTACGAGTTGTGGATTGGTAGGAAACCTAGTTTAAGACATTTACATGTTTGGGGTTGTCTACCTGAGGCTAGAATATACAATCCAAATGAAAAGAAATTGGAACCTAGAACAATTTTTGGATATTTTATTGGTTATCCACTAAAGTCAAAAGGGTATAGATTTTATTGTCCTAACCATACTACGAGGAGAGTTGAAACTGGAAACGCCAAATTCTTAGAGAATGGTGAAGTTAGTGGAAGTGTTGAATCAGGAAATGTAGAACTTGAGGAGATTAGGGTGGATATTTTACCATCTTATTTTCCTCAAGATAATTTTACTCTTCAACCTATACATGAGGTTGAAACAAATGATTCGCCACTCCATTCATCATTCCATGAAGATGTCATCAATGGCAATACTATAGAACCACCACAACTGGTAGCTTTGAGAAAATCTTAAAGGGAAAGAAAATCTGCCATATCCGAGGATTATGTGGTGTATCTACAAGAATCTGATTTTGATATTGGTATTCAAAATGATCCACTTTCATATTCACAAGCCATGAAAAATAAAGATTGTAGTAAATGGATTGATGCTATGAATGAAGAGTTGAAATCAATGGACTATAACGGTGTCTAGGATTTGTCGGGTTGCCTAAGAACAGTAAGAAAGTCGGTTGTAGATGGGTCTTCAAGACCAAACGTGAATCTAAGGGCAATATTGAAAGATTTAAAACCAGACTAGTGGCCAAAGGTTTCACTCAAAAAGAAGGCATTGATAATAGAGAAACTTTCTCTCCAGTATCTACGAAAGACTCTCTTAGAATCGTTATGGCTCTTGTAGCTCATTATGATTTGGAGTTGCACCAAGTGGACGTGAAAACCACTTTTCTGAATAAAGATTTAGATGAAGATATCTATATGGACCAACCCGAAGAATTTGCAAAACAAGGAAAAGAACACTTGGCTTTTAAATTAAGGAAATCCAAATATGGACTTAAACAAGCTTCTAGACAATGGTATATAAAATTCAATGATACCATTGCTTCATTTGGATTTAAGGAAAACACTGTTGATCAGTGTATATGTCTAAAGATCAGTGGGAGCAAGTTTCTTTTTTTAGTTTTGTATGTGGATGACATTTTACTAGCAAGTAGTGATCTTGGTTTGCATCACGAAACCAAGAATTATCTTTCAAAGAATTTTAAGATGGTTGATATGGGTGAGGAAAATTATGTTATTGGGATAGAAATCGATCTCGAGGATTGTTAGGCTTGTCTCTGAAATGATATATCAATCGAGTTCTTAAAATATTTAATATGCAGTTTTGTTCAGCCATTAATGCTCCTATCATGAAAGGTGATAAATTAAAGGAAAAGCAATGTTCAAAGAATGATTTGGAAAGGGAGAAAATGAAATTGATTCCATATGCATCAGCAGTTGGAAGTCTAATGTATGCACAGACTTGTACTAGACCAGATATTAGTTATGTAGTGGGTGTACTTGGTAGATATCAAAGCAATCCAGGAATAGAAGGTTATGAGGAATCAGACAAGTGTACGCAGCGGAAAACAAAACTTTTATATGAAAAACGATTTCATTCATATAAACACGTACTCGAAGTAAACAATTAATTACGTACCTTAACGCCTCCAGCGAAATTTAAATTACAACATGCATATCAATCGATAATTAAAATATATAGCATGCTCACAATAAATCATAGTATTCATACAAATTATTTCACGAAAAACGTTCAAGAAAAAACATACGTAAACAATTTCATCAAAACATTCGATGTTTAATTTAATCTAATTTAATTAAAACCTAATACTTAACGGATCCGAAAAGTTACCTCTTGAAGCGTGAGACGAGTTCTCAGATTGAAGCAAACTGTCACGTAAACCAATCCGTGCTGTCGGGAGGAGCAGCGACGATGCAGCAGCTGCGGACGCGCGGATTAGTGGCGGCGCGTGAGATTCACGCGCTGTGTTCGGGCGGCGCGTGAGGGCGCGTGCATGGGTGGTTCGCGGCGGCGTCTCGACAGATTGACTCCTTTGTCTTCCTCTTCTCAAATTTCACCTCGTATACCAAGTTCTACTGAATATGTGGCACTAGACACGCAAAAGTTAGAACAAACGGAAGAATAAATCAAAAGGAATTAAACTACCGACGATTATCGGCGCGTGGGCACCGATTCCGGTGACGGCGGCGGTGGAGGATGGCCGTGGACGTGAGGAATGAGCGGCTAGGATTTTGTGGTGTGCGGTGTGTGTAAGTCTCTTAATGGGAAAGGCCGATATCCCCATTGGTGGCGTAACCCTTCGACTAGGAAGACGGTTTAACAGTTATAATGCTTAAGTAAATATCTCACGATCCTAAAAGATCAATTACAAGTAATTATAATAACTGTAAGCACTACATCGATGTTTGAACAAGGGACAAAGATATAGAATGCCAAGGTGTTTTATCATTAATACAAAAAAATAATTATTTATTACAAGAATAAATGGAAAGACCACACTATTAAAGGAGGGTGACAACGCTAGTGAGATGAAAATCAATTCCATGATGATATTTATTCGGTTCCATCATATTCCTCTCCATTAGCGTACTACAGCGGTAGACACCTCGATTGGGAACAGTGTAAAGACGTTCATCCAACTGTTGGACTCCAAAAACTTGGATCTAGCACAATTCTTAAGGGCCAAAGTTTGTATCGACGTTACCCGCAAACTCAAAAGGGGAATATACCTTAATGCGATGGATGGATCAAGAGCTTGGATAGATTTGACCTGCGAGCGTTTGCCGAATTTTTGCTTTCTTTGCTGAATACTAGGGCATCGTGAGAACAAATGACCGGTGCGATATTAAGACAATTTTGTAAACCCTGGTGACCACTTGTCGTATGGTACTTGGATGAAGGCACAACCGAATAGAGACACAGAGGGTATACGAGTTCCATTGCAGCCTTTGTTGCAGAGGAATTTGCTGCAATAAAGTGGATTCTCTTGACCCAGTCTGCGGGGAAGAATATTTTCAATTACTCACCACTACTAGTGGAAATAGTGGGGCAGTAAAATATTCCATGATTCCATGCAACAACAACTAGATATGAGGCGAATGACCTTGCTCTGGTCAACAACCCAATTCAATTCCATACAGTAGGAGAAGAGGTCCAAAGTGTGCGGCGCAAGCTTTCTAGTTCCGGTAAGGCCCGCAAGAACAAGGCCTCCGATTCTAATCTCCAGGATCAAAACACGGGCATCAAGAAACCACATTTGTACCTACGTGACGAGGATATGAGTTCAACGGCGGAGACTGCGGAGCATTCCCGCCGATCGCAATGAGCAGCATTTTTTTGAATTGTCAAGGGCTCGGGGTACCCTTGACTATTAGAGTATATTATATTATAATAACTCTCCTAATATTGACAATTCACACCATCAAAAATATTCTTTGACATTATCACCCCTTGTTGGTGTTTCTTTCGTAGACGAAATCATCTTCATCTCTAGTGGACTCTTTGAAGAGAAAATGGAACTTAAATGGTTTAGCAGTAGACATAATTGGAATGTCGGGTGGCTTAGCTCTATTATGGCAAACAGAGGTTCAAGTCCAACTCATTATTTTTTCCGCAAACCACATCGATGTAGAAATTGTTGGTTCCAAATCTATCAGCAAGTGGAGATTTACCGGCCTGTACGGGTTTCCAGAGCGAGATCAGCGAAACAAAACGTGGGCGTTGCTACGCAATCTGAAGTTACAACGCACTTTGCCTTGGATTCAGGGGGGAGATTATAATGCTATTTTGTGCAATACAGAGAAAGTTGGGGGCCTACGGCATAATCCAGGGAAACTTGCAGCTTTCCGTAATGCACTGACCGAATGTAATCTTTCAGATCTTGGCTTCCATGGCTCTGTGTTTAGCTCGTCCAATAACCGAAGTACTCCTAACACCACTACAACATAAATTTATATCTATAGCACGTGAAAAACGCTATTAAATGTTTTCATAGCGTTTTACTGAACGCTATGTATTGTCAAGCTATCGTAGGTTGAAGGTATATTACAGCATCGTCGTAACGCTATTAGAACTTGTGTTACAATAGCGTTTATGTTAAGCCGTGAAAAAAATTATGATAGCGTTTTATTAAGGCTATAACAAAGTTATAACAACAGTTTTTGGCAGTTATATGTGGGCCTTTGATAGCGTTTAATAACTGCTATTAAAATATTAACATACAATAGCGAAGAATGGATGCTATTATAAGCTTTAGTATAATAGTGTATACACGCTATAATCAATATCAAATAGCGTTTTCTCGCTGCTGCTACATCTACATTTTCCATAGCGTTTTATAATATTCTACAGCAGATCAAGAAATTAAAAAATGAACATGTGACAAAATGAAATTTATACCATCAAGATTGATCAAGATGACACAATACAATCATTCTCCTTAATATAATCTCAACCAAAGTCAAAAATCTAAAACAAAAAATAGCTATCTAGCTAGTAACATTCATATTACCAAAATATAAAAACATATAAATATAAAAATGTATGAATAATATTAAAAAACGAAAAAGATTCCGGCAAAGAAGTCATGTCTACATGAATTGCACCTCACATTCATTATGTGACACCCCCTAAGTTCCAACTAATAAACCAGGAAGTTTACGAAGGAATACGCGAGCGGAAGTCTAAATTCACAGAAAAATATTATTTATTTTTCATCACCGTGAGATTTTTTTTTTTTTTTTTTTTCGATAAGACTTAATTGGTGTCACCTTGTCCTTAGATTCGAAATTTCGTTGCTTACTATCATACGAGAAGACAATCGGAGATTTAAGGAAGTAATCATAAGGCGGAGATATTAAACCATCAAGCCGTACTATTTTACATATACTAGTTCAAAAGGAAACATAGGAAAGTTCGCCTTACACTAGGGGTAGTAATATACATGAGCTACAATAGAAATAGTAAGAGTCTTCAATGCAAAATAAACAAAAGCTAAGATAATAAGCAACATTAGTGGATCCTCCATACGAGCCCAAAATTTCCGGAATCGACCCCTCGAACCGCTACTAGTCCAAACCGGCGGAGTTATCCCTACTAGTTCCTGCAAGCGGAGGATATCTATATGAGCTAACAAAGCTCAGTAAGGATCTCGGAAGATATCGAGATTTGCAAATATTGTTCTACTATATATATATATATATAATATTATATCACATAGGAGCAGTCAAGATTAACGTAAAACACACACATGTCTCGGTTTTCGATTAACATCGTGAACTATTTAAAACATTTTATCGGATCCGATGAGAGATTAACTTTTGTACTTAGATAATAAGAAATTATTCTGAGCCCGTTTTGGTGGAATCAAACCACCGAACTATGGTATCTATGGTTGGAATACCGGCCCCCCGTATCCCTTCTTATTATTTCTAAGTATTCCATTAACCTCCCCAAATTATTTTTATTTATTACAAAAGTGGCAAGAAAGAAGAAATGAAAATTTCACATAGGTACCCAAAAGTACCAACAATTCACAACAACCATCAAGAAATCTAACCCCCAAAAGACATCACAAATATCAATCAAGTGAGCAACAAATACACAAACACATTATATCAATTATACAATTAGACATCTAAGCTCACTTATGCACACATGCACACTCACTGATGCACACACGCACACACACAATT
>NW_012194115.1:1089828-1117818 GCF_000504015.1 Erythranthe guttata | reverse complement strand
TAGGTAAATAAAATCTCAGTTTTTTTTTTTTTTTGTTTTTTTTTTTTTGTTTTTTTTTAATTCGAAGAACAACAAGTTTCTGAAAATTACAATTTCTACCCCAAAATTTCCATTTCATTCCAAACCTTCATTTATTCAAATTAATCTATTAAATCCAAAACTTCAGAAATTAAAAATTCTTATTTTTAACTAAATTTAACCGATCTTTTAGAAATTTACAGATTAGTCCTCTAGCTTACTAGATCCTCACATGCATGCCCCTAATTTTACCAAAATCTGATTCTCTTCAAAAACTCATTAATAACTCAAAATTTCTTTGTCACTCCCTTTTTCTAAAAGGCTTGAATCTACGGATTATGCAGTCTGATCATACATGCAATGATTTAAAATGCAAGAACTAACAAAATTAAACACAAAAATGCAAGAATAACATGAAACGAAGAAGAGGAGTGTCTTTTAGATTATTTTCCGAAATTCCTTTCTTGATACTTGATACCTCCATTTGCAGCAAGGATTTCGATTCCTTACCTGGTGTTAGAAAGAAAGCTAGCCAGAAGAAAAATGCTCTTGAACCTTCAAGAGAATCAAAAGGTCAGAAAAGGGGAAAAGAAGGAAGAAATTAGAAAATATTGGGAGAGGTTCTTTACCTCTTCAATCTTCGATTTCTAACCAAGCTATTTTGAGGGAGAGGGCTATGGAGCGTATTAGGAGGTGAGATGTGATTTCTCCCGTGAAAGGGCACCTCGTATAAATAGAGTTCTTGGAGAACTCTAGAAGGAGGATAGGATAGGGAATTCTCATGTTAGGATTTTTTTGGAGCTTGGGGTGGCTGATGGTGGCTCACGGTGGTGGTGCTGCCGAGGGATGGAGAGAGACCAGGTGAGGAAGAGAGAGAAAAAAAACAATCGGAAGAGAGAGAGAGAGAGAGGAAAACCAGTCGAGAGAGAGAGAGAGAGAGAGAGAGAGAGAGAGAGAGAGAGAGAGAGAGAGAGAGAGAGAGAGAGAGAGAGAGAGAGAGAGAGAGAGAGAGAGAGAGAGAGAGAGAGAGATTGGTCCTTTTTAAAATAGGAAGAGAGGCTTTTGGTTTACCACTCTTGGTTAGGGGTTGAGTGTGGTTTAGGTGCTGATTATTGAGGTCTAGACTCTAGGTTAGTATATAGGTTTATATAAACTATACTCAATCTATATGCAATTATACACACACACACGGCTGCACACATATACACACACGCATGCACACACACACCTTCACACACATGCAGGCACACACACACATTTATATGTGTGTATATATATGTGTATTCAAGTAAATACTTATACATATATGTATGTATAAGCTAATTAATAAGTGTATAGTGCACACATCAATCCATATTTAGCAAATAATTTATGATTTCATTTATCATATATATTCGATAATTCACGTAGTCAAGTAATATTTTGGAAGAGTTAAACTTAATTAAAACGCAACAACTTTACATAAGAAAATTAGGAAAATTTAAAGACGAGGGGTGTTACAATCTTCCCCCCTTAATGAAATTTTGTCCCCAAAATTTGTTACCTGTCCCGAATAATTCGGGATAGAGATTTCTCATTTCTGATTCTCGTTCCCATGTAGCTTCTTCCGGAGTATGGTTGCGCCAAAGTATCTTGACAAAACGAATCTCTCGATTTCGAAGGGTTTTGCATTTGGAATCTAGAACTTGTAGGGGTGTTTCTTCGTAGGAAAGGTTAGGGTTTAGTTCAACGGGGTCGGATCTTAAAATATGGCTTGGGTTTGGTATGTATTTTCGAAGCATGGAGACATGGAAAACGTTGTGGATTCTTGATAACTTAGGCGGGAGTGCTAAGCGATAGGCACGCGTACCTATTTTCTCTAGGATTTCGAATGGTCCAATATATCTTGGGGCTAACTTGCCTCGGTTTCCGAATCGCATGACGCTTTTGAGGGGTGCTACCTTTAGGAAAACGGATTCGCCATTTTTGAATTCCAGGTCCCTTCTTCTCCGATTGGCGTAGCTCTGTTGACGATCCTGGGCGACGCGCATCTTTTCTCGAATATTTCGAATTATTTCCACCGTTTGTTGTACTAGGTCAGGTCCAAGCAGTTTCTTTTCTCCTACTTCGTCCCAATGGAGCGGGGATCGGCACTTGCGTCCATAGAGGGCTTCATACGGGGCCATCCCTATCGTAGTTTGGAAACTGTTGTTGTACGCAAACTCTATTAGCGGTAGTCGGGATTCCCAACTGCCTCCGAAGTCGAGTGTGCAGGCTCGGAGTAGATCTTCGAGAGTCTTGATTGTACGTTCTGATTGTCCGTCGGTTTGGGGATGGAAGGCGGTACTGAATGATAACTTGGTTCCGAGGGTTGTATGTAGGCTTTTCCAGAATTTTGAAGTGAACCGGGGGTCTCAATCTGAAATGATTGAGGTTGGAACGCCGTGGAGTCGGACAATTTCTTGAATGTAAAGTTCCGCTAGTTTGTCTAGGCTAAACGTCTTTCGGATTGGAAGAAAATGAGCTGATTTGGTCAGACGATCGACGATTACCCAAATGGAGTCAGATCCACGTTGCGTCTTTGGGACTCCTTGAATAAAATCCATTGTTACTACTTCCCATTTCCATTCGGGAATTCGATTTGACTGAAGTAAGCCTCCGGGTCGTTGGTGCTCAGCCTTCACCTGTTGACACGTGAGGCATTCGGCGACGAATTGGGCAACGTTTTTCTTCATTCCGGGCCACCAATATAGATTTTTGAGGTCTTGGTACATCTTGGTAGATCCGGGGTGACAGGTATATGTAGTCTGGTGTGCTTCGGTTAGAATAAGTCTCTTGATCTCGGAATTGTCGGGAATAAAAATGCGATTTTGGAATAGGAGGAGTCCATCGGTGGAGATTCGAAAGTCGGGGTTCGATTCTAGATTGGCACGAATATTCTGAATCTGAGGATCTTGGTCTTGTGCTGTTCGAATAGAGTTTCTAAGGTCGGACTGAATTGTGAGGGCGTTCATTGATTTTCGGCTAAGTGCGTCGGCTACAACATTTGCCTTTCCGGGGTGGTATAGAATTTCACAATTATAGTCTTTGATTAATTCGAGCCATCGTCGTTGTCTCATGTTCAGCTCTTTCTGCGTGAAGAAGTATTTCAAACTTTTGTGGTCGGTGTAAATTGTGCATTTTTCACCATAGAGATAGTGTCGCCAGATTTTGAGTGCAAAGACCACTGCTGCTAGTTCGAGATCGTGAGTCGGGTAGTTCTTCTCGTATTCTTTGAGTTGTCGAGAGGCGTAGGCGATTACTTTTTCATTTTGCATTAGTACGGCGCCTAACCCTAATTTGGAGGCGTCACTGTAGACTATGAATTCCCAGATTTTTCAGGTAATGCAAGAATAGGGGCACAAGTTAATCGCCTCTTGAGCTCTTGGAAGCTGGCTTCGCAACTTGGGGTCCACTGGTACTTGACTTCCTTTTTCGTGAGTCGGGTGAGTGGTGACGCAATCTTTGAGAAATCTTGGACGAATTTACGGTAGTACCCAGCCAGGCCAAGAAAACTTCGAATTTCCTTGGCATTCTTCGGAACGGGCCAGTTGGAGACGGCTTCTATCTTTCCGGGATCGACGGATAGACCTTTGGCAGAGATAATGTGTCCGAGAAAGATTACACTAGGTAACCAGAATTTACATTTACTGAATTTGGCGTACAATTGATGTGATTGTAGGGTCTGAAGTACGATTCGCAAGTGGGAGAGATGATCCTCTTTGCTTCGGGAGTAGACTAGAATGTCGTCAATGAAAACGATGACAAATTTTTCGAGGTATTGGTGAAACACTCGATTCATTAGGTCCATAAATGCGGCTGGGGCGTTCGTTAAACCAAATGGCATAACCATGAATTCGTAGTGACCGTACCGGGTTCGAAAGGCGGTTTTAGGGATATCGGCTTCCTTGACTTTAAGTTGGTGATATCCGGAACGGAGGTCGATTTTGGAGAAGACGGATGCTCCTTGGAGTTGGTCGAAAAGATCGTCGATGCGGGGTAGGGGGTATTTATTCTTTATGGTGATCTTGTTTAACTCTCAGTAGTCTATACAGAGGCGGAGGGATCCATCCTTCTTTTTAACAAATAACACTGGAGCTCCCCATGGGGAATGACTGGGACGGACGTAGCCCTTATCGAGCAATTCTTGAACTTGATCTTTCAGCTCTTTGAGTTCCATCGGGGCCATGCGGTTGGGGGACTTAGAAATGGGTGCTGCTCCGGGGATTAGGTTAATTTCGAATTCTATCTCCCGATCGGGTGGCAATCCGGGAAGGTCGTCGGGGAAGACTTCGGGAAACTCTTGAACAGCGGGGATTTCAGACATCTGAGGTTTGGGCTTAGGTTCGATTTCTAGGACGTCTACTAGATAGCTAGCATGCCCCTTATAATAAGTTTAGCGGCTTTGATTGCCGAGATGATGGGAATTAGGGTTTCACGATGGCCTTGGAATTTTAGGAGATTTCCGCTAGGGAGAGAAAAACTAACAGTTTTCAGCGCGCAATTGATTTGGGCATTGAACTTCGTTAGCCAATCCATACCCATAATAAGATCGAAGTTTTGGATCGGTAGGATGATTAGGTCAAAATCCATAGGTTGGTCATGGATTTGGATAGGGCAGTTAACTACGACTAGGTTCGACTTCATCTCATCACCCGAGGGTATGGAAATGCAATACTCGTGATATACACGAGTGGGCGTAAGTTTGAGTCGTTCAGATACGTTGGTAGCTATGAAGGAGTGCGTAGAATCGGAATCAATTAAGGCACATACAGGTTCTCCGCGAATAAAAATAGTACATGCGATCATGGAGGGGTCTCGTTGAGCTTGCTCTTGAGTCATTGCAAATGCACGGCCAGGAATCTGGGTTTGATTATTCGGGCAGTCTCTCGCCTTGTGGCCGGGCTGTCTGCATCGGAAACATGCATCGGTGCCTTTCACGCATACTCCAAAGTGAGATTTTCCACAGTTCGAGCAGATTGGTTTGAGAGGTGGTGCCGTCGGCCGGGAGTTAGTGGAGTGGCTTCTCTTTTCTTTGAATTTTCCGTTGCCGACATTGGGTTTTTTCCAAGGTCGAGAGCCAAAGTTTTGAGGACGTCGGCTCTGCTGAATTTCTATCTCATCTTGGGCGGCTGAAAGTGCTTTGTCTACAAGTTGACGGAAGGTAGATGCGTCGGACATGCGGATATCTCGTCGAACTTCGGGCTGTAGTCCCCTTGTGAAATGGTTCTTCTTTTCCTCGGCATCTTTGGCGATGAACGGGGCGTACAAGCAGCCTCTCTCGAAGCGACGGACGTATTCGGTCATGGAAAGATCGCCTTGACGAAGTTCAAGGAATTCCTTGAGTTTGTTGGCTCGGATATCCTTGGAGAAGTATTTCTCGAAAAACTGGACCTTAAAGATTGACCATTGTAAGTTTTCGAGTTCGATTCCTTCTTTCGCTCCTTCCCACCAGTTTCGGGCCTCGTTACGAAGTAAGAAAAGGGCGCAGTGTACTCTTTCACGATCACCCATTTGCATATAGTCGAAAATAACTTCCAGGGACTTGATCCATTCTTCGGCTACTACGGGATCGGGACCACCATGGAATTCCGATGGATTCATACGGAGGAATTTTTCGTACAAGTTTTGGGGGTTCGGTTGCGGTGGTGGAGGTGGATGGTTTTGGAGAAGTTGCTGGATTTGTTCGTGATGGTTTTGGGCTTGTTCACGAATGAGTTCGGAAAGATCGTGGATAATACTAATGGGGTCGCGTGGGTCGTTCATGTTGGCAGAGCTCCGAGTTCGTCTTCCTGCCATGCCTTTGTCGCACTTGTAATTAAACTAGAGTAATATAAGACAAAAAAAAAACAAAACACACGTTTACCGGATGGACAAGATCTTCACGTTCCGAGGCGTCCAATTTCCGACTTTCTCACTCGTATAGGATTTCCACTAATCTTGCTCTGATACCATGATCTGTGACACCCCCTAAGTTCCAACTAATAAACCAGGAAGTTACGAAGGAATACGCGAGCGGAAGTCTAAATTCATAGAAAAATATTATTTATTTTTCATCACCGTGAGATTTTTTTTTTTTTTTTTCGATAAGACTTAATTGGTGTCACCTTGTCCTTAGATTCGAAATTTCGTTGCTTACTATCATACGAGAAGACAATCGGAGATTTAAGGAAGTAATCATAAGGCGGAGATATTAAACCATCAAGCCGTACTATTTTACATATACTAGTTCAAAAGGAAACATAGGAAAGTTCGCCTTACACTAGGGGTAGTAATATACATGAGCTACAATAGAAATAGTGAGAGTGTTCAATGCAAAATAAACAAAAGCTAAGATAATAAGCAACATTAGTGGATCCTCCATACGAGCCCAAAATTTCTGGAATCGACCCCTCGAACCGCTATTAGTCCAAACCGGCGGAGTTATCCCTACTAGTTCTTGCAAACGGAGGATATATATATGTGCTAACAAAGCTCTGTATGGATCTCGAAAGATATCGAGATTTGCAAATAATGTTTTTCTATATATATATATATATATATATATATATATATATATATATATATATATATATATATATAATATTATATCACATAGGAGCAGTCAAGATTAACGTAAAACACACACATGTCTCGGTTTTCGATTAACATCGTGAACTATTTAAAACATTTTATCGGATCCGATGAGAGATTAACTTTTGTACTTAGATAATAAGAAATTATTCTGAGCCCGTTTTGGTGGAATCAAACCACCGAACTATGGTATCTATGGTTGGAATACCGGCCCCCCGTATCCCTTCTTATTATTTCCAAGTATTCCATTAACCTCCCCAAATTATTTTTATTTATTACAAAAGTGGCAAGAAAGAAGAAATGAAAATTTCACATAGGTACCCAAAAGTACCAACAATTCACAACAACCATCAAGAAATCTAACCCCCAAAAGACATCACAAATATCAATCAAGTGACCAACAAATACACAAACACATTATATCAATTATACAATTAGACATCTAAGCTCACTTATGCACACATGCACACTCACTGATGCACACACGCACACACACAATTATGCATCTACAAATTATGCATTAATAATATGTTAATATCATATTCTTACCTATGCATTTCATATACTTAAACATATGTATATACAAATATATCAAAATGACATACAGGCACATATATATATATATATATATATATATATATATATATATATATATATATATATATATATATATATATATATATATATATATATATACATATAAATAAGGGTTTATTAGGGAGAACCCCCTTGTTCATATTTTCTAATGAGGTAGATCCAAATTTTTTTCCCCTTTTTGAGATAGACCCAATTTTGCCAACTTGGCAAAATATATTATATAATTTTCCTTTAATACCCATGTTTTATTATTAAACGGCATTTATTTCCTTTAATACGTGATTTGAGATTTGCTGATACGTTGCCTAAAATCACGGAATAAAATTACGTGAGATCATTGGCCGTTATATCAAATCGTGTACAATATTTTTCGAAGGTTCTCTTCAGCGTTCCAGCGGTTTTTTATCGTCTTTCAAGATTTCTACATCGTCGTGGAAATAGGATCAAATTTGAGCGTTCGTTGTTGGACGTTGTTTTACCGGGTATGAATGCCTTTCGTTTTTAATTTACGCTCAATGTCTAGGATTGTCGATTACGGTGGTTAGAAATTTTTAAGAGTTGTGTTGATACTTGATTCTATTAAGTATAACGTTTTTTAACAAAATTATTCCGTCATATATACATCGTTATTTTTGTCGGATGATGTATGTTTGGGAGAGGATTGACAGAGTTAGATGAGGATGGTTCACGTATATCGGACCAGAGTTGTTTTATTTGAACGTCGTAGTTGGTTTACGCATCAATTGAAATAACAGTCCGCTGTCGTGGAGTTCATGAGTCTGATCCCGGTCGATAGTTGGTTTATTTGTTTATAACAGCGGATTTTAGGACGCTGGGTAGTACATTAAAATATAGTTCGTAGTCTTTTTTAATTTAGCGTATGGATTTTGCATTTTAAGTTTATTTTTGATGATATTATAATGTATTATCATTCAAATGTATTTGCAGTCTATTTAATCATTTTTTAGTATTCTGCATTTTTAATTTTGTTTCATGATTTTAGGTTTTTTCGATGGCGAATTTCGTACGGATTTTGTTGAGGTTTGGTGGGTTGGTTGCTATAAAGAGGTGTTTACGATGTAATGGCTCGGTAACTTCGGTTAAGTGTTAAACCGTTGTAATACAGTAGTATACTATTATGAATACCGTATGATACTACTATTATCATTTTATTATACTATTATGAGATTATTAATGTACTAGAGGTTTTTAACTCGACATATTGGTTTGATTGTGTTATGATGTGTTTTATGTATTTTATCAAAACCCTAGATTGAAATTATGAGATTATTAATGTACTATTTTATTGGTTATGTTGGAATACTTTACGTTGGTGTTGTTCTCAATGTTCTTGTCATTTCAGTGGTATATTGTTTGTAACACAATTTCATGTCACTACTATAATCGTAATATACTATCATAGCAGATTAATGTACTATATTGAAATTATTAATATACTATGTGGTTGAATAATACGGGATCCATAGTCGATTAACGAGATCCATAGTCGAATTAGATCAATAAGATAGTCTATTACATGATATAAGGAAAATTACCCTAATTGATTAGTATTTCAAACAAACATATTATTCAGTTTCCATATATATTATTATTTTTTCATATATATTATTATTTACCCTAATTGTTTTCATATAATAAGGAAAATTACCCTAATTGATTAGTATTTCAAACAAACATATTATTCAGTTTACATATATATTATTATTTTTCCAATAGTCAATTAACTAAACACATAGTTGAATTAGATACATGGGATAGTCTATTAAAAGATATGAGATAGTCTATTAATTTTAAAACACAAATCCGCCGCCGTCACTTATCAAATCTAGGGTTATGATGATTCTTCGGCCCATAGTCGATTAACGAGATCCATAGTAAAATTATACCAGTGGGATAGTCTATTAAATGATATGAGATAGTATATTAATACAGATGTAATTCGACTATGCACCTCGTTAATCAACTATGGGCCGGAGAATTATCAAAACCCTAGATTTGAGTAATCCTAGATTTGAGTAACCCTAGATTGGAGCAGTGACGGCGACGGCGACGGCGGCCAACGACGATATCACTTCTGGTGGATGTCCTGCCCATCAATTGTTGCAATATCACTGATTTAGTGCTCGAATTCGGTATGCGATTATAACAGTTCTGCAATTACACAAACGTGATAGTCGATTTAGCCAAAACATATCAACAAATTGATGGACGATAGCGATGCAACGAGCGGCGAAGACGTACCTATGGCGGCTTGCTCGGAGTGCACGTAGTCGTCGTTTCACGGCAGTGCAGATATCTTCCGCGTTCAATCGGCCGTTCCGGGAAGTGGTTGTGGGAGGTTTTGCAGTTTATTTGATAGTGGGTTTAATGGGAAAATAGGAAGGGATTTGATATTATTTCAAAAGGTAAAGTAACGGGATTTGTGGGATTTGATTGAGGGTAATTATGTAATTAAGAAAAGTTTGGGCTTTTATCAAAATGACAAATTTAAATTTGGGTCTATCCCTATTTTTTGAATGTTTAAGGGGGTTATATCTAATAGACCCTATAAATAATTATACACACCCAAAAATTGAATACGTATATATATATATCTACATGTATTTTAGTATACTTTTTATAAGCATGCTTGAATAGTGACTTTACCAGATATAATAAAATAATATTTAATAAAGGATATATATATATAGGTATATTTAAAGTAATTTACCAAGGTGTCATTACAAGAAGCATTACCAAAACACTTAAAGAAACTTCTAATCTAATTTAATTTCCATAAAGATGTTTTATTCGAAAGGAAATCCGATTATTCATCCTAGAATCAAAAACACATTAATTAGGCAGATTTCAGATAATTTAAATAAAATCTCAGTTTTTTTTTTTTTTTTTTTTTTTTTTTTTGTTTTTTTTTAATTCGAAGAACAACAAGTTTCTGAAAATTACAATTTCTACCCCAAAATTTCCATTTCATTCCAAACCTTCATTTATTCAAATTAATCTATTAAATCCAAAACTTCAGAAATTAAAAATTCTTATTTTTAACTAAATTTAACCGATCTTTTAGAAATTTACAGATTAGTCCTCTAGCTTACTAGATCTTCACATGCATGCCCCTAATTTTACCAAAATCTGATTCTCTTCAAAAACTCATTAATAACTCAAAATTTCTTTGTCACTCCCTTTTTCTAAAAGGCTTGAATCTACGGATTATGCAGTCTGATCATACATGCAATGATTTAAAATGCAAGAACTAACAAAATTAAACACAAAAATGCAAGAATAACATGAAACGAAGAAGAGGAGTGTCTTTTAGATTATTTTCCGAAATTCCTTTCTTGATACTTGATACCTCCATTTGCAGCAAGGATTTCGATTCCTTACCTGGTGTTAGAAAGAAAGCTAGCCAGAAGAAAAATGCTCTTGAACCTTCAAGAGAATCAAAAGGTCAGAAAAGGGGAAAAGAAGGAAGAAATTAGAAAATATTTGGAGAGGTTCTTTACCTCTTCAATCTACGATTTCTAACCAAGCTATTTTGAGGGAGAGGGCTATGTAGCGTATTAGGAGGTGAGATGTGATTTCTCCCGTGAAAGGGCACCTCGTATAAATAGAGTTCTTGGAGAACTCTAGAAGGAGGATAGGATAGGGAATTCTCATGTTAGGATTTTTTTGGAGCTTGGGGTGGCTGATGGTGGCTCACGGTGGTGGTGCTGCCGAGGGATGGAGAGAGACCAGGTGAGGAAGAGAGAGAAAAAAAACAATCGGAAGAGAGAGAGAGAGAGGAAAACCAGTCGAGAGAAAAAAAACAATCGGAAGAGAGAGAGAGAGAGGAAAACCAGTCGAGAGAGAGAGAGAGAGAGAGAGAGAGAGAGAGAGAGAGAGAGAGAGAGAGAGAGAGAGAGATTGGTCCTTTTTAAAATAGGAAGAGAGGCTTTTGGTTTACCACTCTTGGTTAGGGGTTGAGTGTGGTTTAGGTGCTGATTATTGAGGTCTAGACTCTAGGTTAGTATATAGGTTTATATAAACTATACTCAATATATATGCAATTATACACACACACACGGCTGCACACATATACACACACGCATGCACACACACACCTTCACACACATGCAGGCACACACACACATTTATATGTGTGTATATATATGTGTATTCAAGTAAATACTTATACATATATGTATGTATAATCTAATTAATAAGTGTATAGTGCACACATCAATCCATATTTAGCAAATAATTTATGATTTCATTTATCATATATATTCGATAATTCACGTAGTCAAGTAATATTTTGGAAGAGTTAAACTTAATTAAAACGCAACAACTTTACATAAGAAAATTAGGAAAATTTAAAGACGAGGGGTGTTACACATTATCCATATCCATAATTATTCTTCTACCTGTGAAGAAAAAAATATATATATTTATATTAACACAAAAGAAAGTATATGAATATATATAGTATGTTGAAGATAGAAGACAATATATTTTAAAGTTTGGTTGCTTACCAAGCTCTAAAATATAATCATTTTGTTTGATGACCATGCTACTGTAGTTCCAAATGCATCTTCCATGAATTCCATTTCAGATGTAGGCCTCTAGAGAGATGCGATAGGAACTTTCACAGTATCAATCCAAATTCGCATAGCATTAGGACCTAAAGGAACAAAATGAACTAACTCGTTTGGATCACTTGAACTAACTCGTCCTTCTGCAACTACTTCGCCAGATCCACGAATATCCAACAACTTGCACTTTTTCCTTACATTATTAGTATTCACACTCTTTCAAATGTAACATTATTGAAAAGCTTATCATAAATTTCAAACGGATTATAAATTTATAATACATAAAAAAAAAACTCTTTACCGTAGGAGATGATCGATTTTCTTCTCGAGTTTCTGTCGACTTTTCAAGAATTACATTACTAGCTGGCCAAGCTATAGCTGAATTAACTGCATCTTTAACGCGTACCAAATCCACTGTAGGACGCCAGAGAAATGCTTCAGGAATTATTGCAACATCTACACAAACTATCATGGCATTGAGTCCGAGAGAAATATTATTGACCAAAGCATTTGGGTCACTCGATTGCAAGAAACCTTCACCAACTATTTCATTTTTTCCACTCCAATCGAATAATATACATCTAGTTCTTGAAGTATTCTACGAAAGAGAAATGCATATCACACAAGGTACATACTAGTTAAACACAACTCATTACATGAAATTTCACCACAAATTAAAGAAAAAAGATCAGAGAAAATACAAAAGTTTGACTCTGCTCAAATTCAATTAATTAAAAGAGATCAATGCCATAATAAATAAATGAGGAGTAGAGAAAATAATTTAAGCACATGAGCCATCTTTTTACAAAATTTCAAACATTTTGATAATGAGTGTTTATTCAACAAACTACAAATAAGAAAAATCCGTAATAAAGAAAAAAAAATATCTTACCGAATGTGAGGACATGTTTTCTTGCCTCTCAGAATGTTGCTCTGTTTGTATAATAACGCGGTCAACAGGCCAGGCAATCGGTTCACCTTGAGCTTGTTTCATACAAGTCATAGTAGTTGTAGGTCTCCATAGAAAAACATCAGGTTTATTTGAATTATCAACGCAAACTTTCAATGCATTTGGTCCCAAAGGAATTTTATCAACTAGATCTTCTGGATCATCTGATATCAAATGTCCTTCAGCAACAATATCTTCTGTTTCAAGCCAATCTAATAACTTACACTTATTCACCGACATGGTATTGACAGCCTAGATATAAAAAAAAAAAAATAGTAGGATCAAAAAAATAAATAGAAAAATATGACAGTGAAATAACAACTCATCCATCAAACATATTTCTTAAAGCTAAAGTACGATAATCACAATAGCTAATATTATTCAACTATAGTTCTAACTCAAGAAAAAAATGTAGAACATGAATGAAACTTATGCTAACACAATGGTGATTGACCTCACAAAGCCACAAACTTCATAAATATAATATATGAAAATCATATAAACAATAATCAAAACTGAATGTAAATACTTGCCTTTGGAGGTATTTTGTCCACCTTTGCATTTTGTTGAATCTAATAAAATAGTTTTAGATGGTGTTAATAAAAAAAAATCATTACATAATTTATTTAGTACCTCGTGAAGTCTAGATCCCCATCCATGAAAGAACACCCAAAATCACAAATAAGAGAAATTAATTTTGGGAATTAGGGCTTCTCTAAAAAAATAAAAGGTTAATAAACAAATCTAAAAATTGAGAGCGTCCATACCGGGTATAGCTTAAAAAGAATGGAGTGGGCAAGAAAACACCAACAATTTGGACCAGAGACACGGTTGTCTATATGACGAATATTTTGGGGCGATAATTTGGGGCACCGACTCAGATTTATCTCCTTGCGTGAGCGATGCCAGGTGATCGGAAAAAAATTCAGCGTGGAGAGGATTCGAAATTGATAGACGGTGTTCTTGAAACTGCTGCGTGTTTAAGGGAAGATGGAGAGACGGCAGAGTTCTAATGTGCTAAGAATTCTAATACGCGGCATAGTTGTTCTTTTTTGCCAATTTTTTTGACAAATAGGGCTTTTGAGATCCTACACCGGGTGAAATACACCGGGTAGATCTTTACCATTAATATACACACAAACACACACACACCCACATTGGTGTGTGTAGATCAACGGTGAAAAATCACCCGGTGTAACCTTCACCGGGTGTAGGATAGATAAAACCGACAAATAGCGGCAAAAATCAACTATAGCGTTTTTATTTTTTAATTAATATTAATTAAAAATACTAAATATTTATTAGCTATAAACAAATGCTATTAAAGAATACATTTGTTGTAGTGCACGGTTCGTATTCGTCTAGACAGGGTTTGTACAAATGATGGATGGATGTCTCACTTTTCGATAGCTCAAGTGCATCATCTTCAACTGGCGAGGTCGGATCATATTCTGTTAATGTTATATCTAGAGCCGGCGGAGGAAAATGACGTGGTCACAGGTGGATGCCCATTCCGTTTCGAAGCTATGTGGGTTCGAAAAGATAAATGTGTGCAGAGTTGGTTAAAGATGAGTGGTCGAAAGATAGGGATTCTCGACTTAAAACAGAGGGCTGCAGATTGGCGTTTATGCGATGGAAGCAAGATGTTCTCAACCACCATCGTAAACGAATAACGAAAATCCACAAGGAACTACATCGGTTGAAGTCTGAGGTCCAAACTGAGGAAAATAGAGATGCAATCCGACAATTGCACAAAGACTTAGAACATTTATACGATGATGAGGATATTTACTAGAGACAAAGAAGTAAGGTCCAATGGATCAGGTAAGGCGATAGGAACACGAAACACTTCCACACCAAAGCTTCTCACAGGAAGAGGGTGAATACAGTTAATAAGATTCACGATAAAAGGGGGGTTTGGCAAGGAGAACAAGAAGGACATTGAACAAGTTATCTCTGGCTACATCGAGGAAATCTTCCATTCTACTTACCCAGAGCAGAGTGTGATGGATGAGGTGATTAATCATATTGTTCCTGGAGTTTCCGGTGAGGCCTCTCAGACGCTTTCTCAAATGTTCCCGATCAAGTCCCCTGCCCTGTCGGCCTCCCTGTTCTTTTTTATATTAAGTACTGGCATATCTTAGGCTCCTCCGTTATCAATTGCGTTCTTTATTTTCGGAATAATTATAAGATGCCTACTCCTATGAATTTCACTTTTATTGTCATTATTCCCGAAGTCAAGAAACCAAAGAAAATCACTGAACCGCCCTATGAGCCTCTGCAATGTTATCTACAAATTCGGGTCTAAAGTTATCACGAACCGTCTTAAACCTATCTGATGATGCTAAAAATAGATCATCTCAAGTAGTTGAGCTGGGAGAGCAAAGTGGATCACTGCTCACGTACTAGATGGCCCTGAGATACCTGCGAAGAGAGAACACGTGAACTAGGCCGGGGGTTGATCCGGCGGAAACCCCTCCGACGCTCAAGTTAGACGTGGGGATAGTAGAAAAAATTGAGAGAATATGACTCCTAGTATACTTTAGATAATTGGGCCTCCCTTTAGCAAAATGAATTATATCGTTACTTATACCTTAGATGAGATCGTTGGACCCAAACCTTATCTGAAGGTGATTGGGCCTCGGTGATATTGGTCTTCAATATTGGGCTCGTGGCCCAGTAGGTAAATAAATTGTAAGTCCATTGGGTTGGCTCAATTAGGCATATCATTAAGCCCCCCACTCTCGAGTCGATGTGGGGGCCATGTCGTAATGGGTGACAGATCGTGTCGAGAGTAAAAATTGTAGTAGTCGCTCGTTGGCGTATGGCATGATGGTGTGCGAAAACGCGTTGGAGCGTGTGTCGGAGGGGAGTAAAGGCGCGTTGGCGCGTAGCGCGACCAAAATGTCGCCATGTAAGTTACTTGAGTCGTCGGTGTTGTTATCTCCTCGTGGGAGTTGTTTATTTATTGACGTTGTCAATGGTTTGACGCGTTGCTTGTATGTGTTTACATATAGCCTTGTGCGTGATGTACTTGATGAGTGGATCAGGCTCTCAAGATTTTTTTTATGGGGATCGTGCCCCTTGTTAGACCTCGTGGGTCGTAAGTATGTTTGGACCGTGGCCACGTTTTAATAAACGTTCCGTCGAAAACAAGTAGAGAAATTTGAGTAATCAAGCTGGCCAGGCTATATAGATTCTCATAATATCTCTAAGTGTTTCTAAGTGTTTCTCATAATTTATATAGATCCCAACGACATTATTTCTCAAACTCATTCAACTTTTGTCCCGACACGCCTCATTATTGATAATGTTCTTGTTGGATACGAGATTAATCACATTATTTAATCTAATTATAAGAGGCATACCAATTACATGGCACTTAAATTGGACATTAGTAAAGCTTATGATCAAATTGAATGGGGTTTCGTTAAGAAAGTTCTTGGTAGACTGGGCTTTACCGACAGTTTTATTCATTTAATTATGCTTTGCCTATCTTCTGTTACTTATTATTTCCTTTTCAATGGATGCCAGCTTGGGTTCACGCGTCCGGCTCGGGGACTTCGACAAGGGGACCCACTATCTCCATACCTTTATATATGTTGCACGGAGGCACTGATTTCTATGATCAAGCATGCCGATGCGGTCGAGCGAGGTGAGATGAGAGGTGTTCGGATAGCCCCTACCGCGCTAGTGGTTTCGACCCTATGCTTCGCCGACGACACACTCATCTTCAGCCAGGCGACTAGCGAGGATGCACAGACGTTTCGCCGGATTCTAGTCTCATATGCCTCAGCCTCGGGACAGATTATTAACCTTGAGAAGTCTACAATGGCGTTTTGCCCGACCACTCCTCTGGAAAGAAAGGACGAAATACATTCCATTCTTGGCTTTCACATTGTTGAAAAGCACGATAAATACTTGGGGATGCCATTTTCCATGGGCAAGTCGAGACGGGAGATCTTTGGTTTCTTACGGGACAAAATTTGGTCTAGAATTAAGGAAATATGAGGAATGGGCTTTCGAGATTTACACAAGTGCAATATGGCCTTAATAGCAAAGCAGACGTGGAGGGCATTGACTAATCCGGATCTTTTGTTGGCGCAACTTCTCAAAGCACGATACTTTCCTAATGGCAGTATTTTGTCGGCAGCGGAAGGCACCAGGCCCTCCGTGACTTGGTGTTGTCTTCTTATGGCGAGACCGGCACTTCGATGTGGAACCAGGGTTAGAATAGGAAATGGAGCGGACACCTCAATACGGGGAGACCCATGGTTGTTGGGAGATAGAAACTTTTGAATCTACACCAAACGCCCTTTACATACGTGTTACCCGGACAAGGTAGGAGACTTAATCGACATTGACGCTCGTGCATGGAAATCAGATCTTATTGAAGAGGTTTTTTGGCCGGTGGACAAGGAAAGAATCATTTGGCATTTGTCGAAGACAGGTCAGTTTACAGTAAGAACATGCTATCAAGCTTAATTGTCACAACAGTCAAGAGAACGACGCAATCGTGATGCAGAAGACGGCTCATCGAGTTGAGAGACAAACATAATGTGGAAATTTACATGGAATCTGAAAGTCCCCCCGAAAATCAGAGTTTTCTTGTGGCGTGCTTGCCTGGATATTCTCCCATCAAATGCGGAATTGTTTCGTCGTAAGGTTAGCTTTTCCCCTTACTACTCTCTCTGCACAAACGAGTGCGAATCCATTATGCACGTTAGCTATCAATGTTGGTCGAAAACCTACACGCAAGTGCACGTATCGTACAAGTAATATAGTGGACAATTAAGTCCGGATATCGAACCCACAGGGAATATTTAATTATCTAATCCTAAACGCTAAATTCTACCAATTATTATCAAGCCCACCCTACACAATCGAATTTCGAGAGAATTAACTAAATTAAACTAAATTAAAAACAAGCAAAAACAAGAAAGCAATTTAAAACGAAGATTAATCAAAGTAGACAAGCCTAGGATTTTATTCTTCCCCCTATGTGATTATTACTCCCCCAATTCCTTCAATTATGCAAGCAATTAACCCAGATTATTAACCTGAGATGCTAAAATAATCATAACCCGCTTCCGCGTGTATTACAATTCTAATACTCTAGATTCAATTACTATATTCCTATGCAATTAATTCTAGAACACAGCATTAAGCACAAATCTCAATAATGGCTACCTAAGAGATTAACTATATTCCTATGTTAATACCACAAATGCTCTTCTACCACAGTTCTAATTATTAACCCGATCTTCCGATTCATGCGATTAACAATAACATAAAAGCACATAAAGTGGCCAGTTTCATGAACTTAATAAAACAAGAAGAAGAAATAATCCGGAATTAAAACTTGCATAAAATCATAGAATTGGGTTCATAAATCCCGCATAGGGTTCCAAATAAAATCCTAGAAATAAAGACTTAGGTACTCGTAATTCTTATGATAAATAAAATAAAATAAATAAATTAAATAAGAAAAACTATGCTTGAATCTTCGTTGATCTTCGTTGCTCTTGAATTTGCGTAAAAAGATGGATCCCCAATTGTTGCTTGACTTGGTCTTATATAGGGTGAAGAACTTGGGGAAGAAGGCAGTTTCCTTGTGCAATTAAAATTCCTTTACTGCGCAACTTCGGATTCTCGGACGGGGGTCCCATGATTTGCACTAAAACTGGGACGGGGGTCTCAGCATTAAATCTTCAGAATTTTGATATTTTCACTTTTGACCCATATTTTCACCAAAATTGCAGTTTTGACCCCATACTTTTCCAATTCTTCAATTTGTACCTAAAATACAATAAATCAACTTTTTAAGCACCAATTATCATTAAAACACACCAAAAGCTCAAATAAAAAGGTACGATAAAGTGTAAAAATATACACTTAACACACCCCCAAACTTGAACTTTTGCTTGTCCTCAAGCAAAATCAACCAATAAGCTATTAACTCAACGATAACATCTCATCACATAGATCAATGATCAACTTCACGTTTTCAGAACTTGTAATTATAATGACAATTCTTAGGCATTCGCAAGCTCAAAATTCAACAACACTTAGTCACTCACCATTACCAAAAACCACAATTCATACAATTGTTTCAAGCATCCAATATTTGCAAATTAAAAATAGAAAGAATTTATACTTACATGTATATGCTTGACTCCAAATACTCACCAAATTATTCTACTCTACTAATATCGAACATTAAGCTATTGGGATCATTGGGACTTTGTGGCTTTCAATTGTTAGGCTCTTTGGTTCGAGGTAGGAAATATGGGTATGTGTGGCTATTCTTCTTGAATTTAGGTGATTACGCCAAAATTTGAAAGATAGGCGTTTTAAACAATGAATTCACCTTTACGGACTTTAATAAACTCGATTCTCAAAAGTTCAAAAGTCTCCACTTTTGCTTTTGAGGCAATGGATCGAATTTTCAAAAATAATTCAATAACTAGTCCTTATTTCTCCCTTCTAGTCTCTTCTTCTTCTCTTTTTTTTTTCTTTTTTTTTTCTTTTTTTTTATTTATATAGAAGCATAGAAATTTTTCTTGTTTCTCTTTTTTTTTTTTTTTTTTTTTTCGAAGAAGAAGAAGAAGAAGGACCTTATAAAAAAATTTCACCGAACTCCAAGGGGTAATTTTCAAGAATCTCCACCTATTCTACCTTACACATTGGTTAAAAGAAAGAACACCTTTTCTCCGAGGCTCAAATCAAGGTTCTAAGGATAATTTCGATAAAAAGGTCAGCTTGAAAGGCTCAAACGGTTCAAAGAAGGCCCAAATCATGTCCCAAATCACTCACTACTCAATACTTCGTATCATAAATTTCCTAAGGTGAGTCTTAAAACCGAACATAACATGATCTAGCACAAATTAATTCCAAATTTAAAAATCAAAACATTCAACCAAAGCAATGCACAAAATGTGATTCCTAGCAATAATTCGCTTCTAAGTCCCGTTGAATAGAAAGCTAAACAAACATCAAATCCTTATCACGTAAAACAAGCAATTTCATCATCAAACATTGATCATCTCTCATCATCATAAATCATTGATGCATTCGACTCAAGCAATTTATTTATTTATTTATTTATTTATTTTTTTTTTTTTTTTTTTTTTATATATTCCGGAAAAACGAGAAAAACAATAAAAACGAATAAAACCTAATGCATGCACACTAAAGTATCCCTAAAGTATCCTTCTTTTGGTAAAATGCCAACAAAAAGTATCCTTCTTTTGGTAAAATGCCAACAAAAAGTCTTAATTATAATTGCTTCATCGTCGATCCAAAATGTATAAATAAAAAAGAAAATCTTTGTACCAACGGCATCTATACCATTGTTTTACTTTTTATACATAAATTCATAATTGAAATATAATACTTTTTAATTAATTGAATTATTAAGTATAATATGAAAAGATATTTATATAGATTTATTTAGTAGAAGAAAAAAGGCATGAACTTCTTTTCTCGCCTTAGGGCATCTTCCACCCATCTACATATCCCATTTTTTTCACCTAAATTAGGTGTTTTTAACCTCCCAACTTAAATCACTAAATCGGCATTACACTTAAAATTATGCTGATTTGGTTTTAGTCTCTCATTGTGGTCAAACCACATATCACCATATTATCAAATCCTATATTTTCACCAAATTTTTTGGTGAAGAAATTTGCAACTCCCACCCTACCACCATTTTACAATTTTTTTCACCAAATCCTATTTTTTTCTATCAAATATAGAAATTAAAATAGGATTTGGTGTAATTAACACCATTTTATAATTAGCATATAAAATTATTCTATTAACTAATTTCATATGATTACCAATTTATAAACATATTTATAGAAAATATATTAGTGTTAATTAATGAATTAGTGTTCAAAAGATAAATACATTTGTTATTATTAGTAAATATAAATATGTTAGGCCAAACAAGGTTTTAATGAGGCCTCTTTGACCTTCAAAATTAATAATGCAATAATTTCTTTTGGCAAAAAAAATGTTGTAAAGTTTTTTTTTTAAATAGCGTTGTAATATTTTTAGGCATTTAGTTATGAAATTATTGTTTATGTGTTGTTTTATTACATGTCTAATAATTTACGTTGATTTTCATTCATGTTTCAATAGTTTTTTGAAATTCCCATAATTTTAAGATTATATAATTAATAAAATTATTACTTATAATCGGATCTATAATCAATACTTTTTTAAATTAAAATAGACTAAAGTCGATTAACATTAAATTTATACTTTTATGATATATTTGGTGAAATAATATGGGAGACCAAACCAAATGTTATTCTCTATAAATAGGAAAATGGTGAAATATTATTATTTTATTATTGAGTTAATTGCATAGACCCCCCTGTGTTATTTCTCGGAAGCAAAAAACCCCCAGCAAAAAAAAATTAGCATATAACCCCCTATGTTGTGTTTTAGTCAGCCCACCGCCCCTTTGTGTGCACTAGCTCGTTGACTTACGTGAAATGACAGAATTGTCCTTAATAAAAAATAAAGCAAAAAAGACCCCAATACCCAAATTATTATTCACGCTAGTTTTTAGAAGGAAATGACATAAATACCCCTTTATAAAGAAAAAAAAATCAAACTGATTTAATTATAAATAACCTAAATTTAGAGGACCAAATTGTAATTTCCAAAGTTAATCAAATCACCATCTTCAACAACTTCATGGATTTCAAACTCATCTTCTCCTTCATCAACTCTCTCTGAATCCAGCAACTGCCCTCTCGCAATCTCCACCCGGAAGCCGCGGACGCCTCGGAAACGGCCGAACCAGACTTACAACGAGGCGGCGGCGATTCTCTCCACGGCTTACCCTAAGATTTTCCCAACCAAATCAAACCCCTGCAAATTCACCAAATCGCATGGTGGTAATGAAAAGAATCCGTTTTTATTCGAGACGTCGGACTTGCTTATGCCGTTTCGGGTTATGGACGACGGTTCGGAGTATTTGCTGCATCCGCCGCCGGCGAAGGGGTTTATTTTGGTGGAGAAGGTGTGCCGGAGTCTTGGGGAGATCAATTCGCAGGGGAATTCCACCTCTGAAATCTGCGATGATTATAGGGAAGATTTCGATGAGGAATCGATTCTGGATGAGGAAATTGGGGCGGGGATTGATAGTATAATGGGGAATTCCGGTTTGGAGGTCGCCGTTGGACTTGATTTTTTTTGATTTTTTTGAAGGGTTTTTATGTCTTTTCCTGTCCTAAAATGTCCTAAAACGCACGCCCAGCTGCATGAACCACGAGTGTATCCCACGATTCGCTCGTAGGGTCCTTATTGTCATTGACTTCCTTTCATAGGGGGGTATTTGCTAATTTTTTTATCCGAGGGTTTTTTTTGCCAATTAGACATTTCACAGGGGAGCCGAGTGCAAATACCCCTTTTATTATTTGGTATAAAATATGATGGAATTGGTGGGAGACCAAATATACTATTTGTTCACCAAAAATAGTGAAATTGAAGAATGGTGTGATAAGGGTGGGAGATAAACCTATTTTTTCACCACAAAAAATAGGATTTGGTGAAAAAATGGTGATAACGTTGGAAGATGCTCTTAGAGCATTTCCCACCCATCATCAAATCCTATAATTATCACCTAATTTAGGTGTTTTTAGTCTCCCAACCTAAATCTCTAAATCACCATTACACCTAAAATTATAGTGATTTAGTTTAGTCTCCCACCCTGGTCAAACTCTATATCACTATATCTCTAAATCTTATATTTTCACCAAATTTTTTGGTGAAGAAATTTTCATCTCCCACCCGTCCCACCATTTTACCATTTTTTCCACCAAATCCTATTTTTTCTATCAAATATAGAAGTGAAAATAGGATTTGGTGTAATTAACACCATTTTATAATTAACATATACAATTATTATATTAACTAATTTCATGTGATTACCAACTTATAAATATATTTATAATAAATATATTAGTGTTAATTAGTGAATTAGTTTTCAAAATTTAAAATATATTTATATTATTATTATTATTATTATTATTATTATTATTATTATTATTATTATTATTATTATTATTATTATTATTATTATTATTATTATTATTATTATTATTATTTAACTTTTAAATAAATATAAAAATGTTTGGCCAAAATAAATAATATTTTTAAACAATAAATACATTTATTATCATAAAACAACAAAAAGGGGTACTCTTATGTTGAAGATGATGACGATAATAATGGTGAATGATACTCATCTCCTAATAAGGGGTACTCTTTCATTGTTAGGCGAAACAAGGTTTTAACGAGGCCCCTGTTATCAATGAAATAATATTTTTGGGCAAAAAAAATGTTGTAATGTTTTTATGATTAATGTATGTTGTAAGGTTATTAGGAAATAATTGAAATTATTGTTTATTCGTGGTTTTATTATATGTATAATAATCTAAGTCGATTTTCATTCATGTTTCAATAAATTTTTGATATTTATCATAATTTCTAAATTATATACTTAATAAAACTAATCATTATTCATAATCAATATTTTAGTAATAAAATAGACTAAATTTACAATTAACATTAAAATTATAATTTTGTAATATATTTGGTGAAATACCATGGGAGACCAAACCAAATCATATTCTCTATAAATGGTAAAATGGTGAATATTAATATTTTATTATTTGGTGTAAAATTTGATGGAATTGGCCGGTGGGAGACCAAATACACTATTTTGTCACTAAAAATAGAGAAATTATAGAATGGTGTGCTGCGGGTGGGAGATAACACCATTTTTTCACCACCAAAAATAGTATTTGGTGAAAAAATGGTGTTAAGGGTGGGAGATGCTCTTAGGCTAGGACTGGCTATTAAGAACTACCTATTTTACACATACCTATATTAGCATCAAGGATATTAGAGCATCTCCGATTGATGGCTACATCGTCATTTTTTCATCTAATTTAGGTGTTTTTAGCATTCTACCCGAAATTCCTATATCACCATTACATCTAAAATTTTGGAGCTTTCGTTTTAGCCTTCGACCATGATCAACCCCATATCACCATGTACTCAAATTCTATTTTTCCACCAAATTTTTTGGTGAAAAAATTATCATTTCCACCGGTCCACAATTTTCCTATTTTTTTCCTCCAAATCCTATTTTTCCTACCAAATATAGAGGTGAAAATAGGATTTGGTGTAATTAACACCATTTTATTAAGTAGCATATAAAATGAAGATTTTAAGTAATTGCACTGGATTACCAACTTATTAGCATCTTTCTCGTAAATACATTGGTGTTAATTACTAAAGTAGTTTTTAAAAGATAAATACATTTGTTATTATTAATAAAAACATTAATTCTAATAATATAAATATGCTTATTCTTAATTACTTTGTATATTTTTTTGGGTAAATTACACCCACACCCCTGAGGTATGCTTAAATAACTTTAAGGTCCCTGTAGTATCGATAATTACACCCACCCCCTTGAAACGTAGTTATAAACTCTAATGGGATAATGCATTGGATACGTTATTACGATAGAGTTCTAACGGACTATTGGTTTCAGGAAATGGTGGAAACAACAAAGAGTTATGGGTGATTTAAGAAATATTGCGGGAGCCAGATCACCCCAAAATCCCCATAACTCTATGTTATCTCCACCACTAGCTAAAAATAATAGTCCATTAGAACCCTATCGGAATATTGCATCCAATGCATTATCCCGTTAGAGTTTCTAACTACGTTTCAGGGGATGAGTGTAATTATCGATACCATAGGGACCTTAAAATTATTTAAGTATACATCAGGGGTGTGGGTGTAATTTACCCTATTTTTTTGGTATTAATGTTGATTAGTTAATTTTTTTTACTTAACTAATACGCTAATTGCTATTAATAAATATAATAAGCGTCAATAGAATAATTAACGGAACACACTTTAATTAATGAACTACAGGACGAGATATTTAAATTGAAAACATAATTTTTAAAATTGCAACCATAATTTTTAAATTATATAGTGAACAAAAATTATTACTTAACAATGGATCTATAATTCATATTTATGAAATAAAATATAATAAAATTACGATTAATATTAGACTTATAATTTTGGGGCATATATGGTGAAATGATATGGGAGACCAGATTAAATCCCATTTTCTGTAAGTGGTGAAATGGTGAAATATTATTATTTTAATATTTGGTCTAAATTTTGGTGAAACCCACTGGTGACCAAAAACACCATTTTTTCCTCCAAAAATGGTGGAGGATAAAATGGTGTGCTACCGGTGGGAGATGAACCCATTTTTTCACCACAAAAAATGGAATTTGGTGAAAAAATGGTAAAACCGGTAGGAGATGGTCTTAGCATGTTAGCAAGATTACATTAGCTAGCTTGAAGAAAGTTTACATGCAAATATTGAAAATCAGATAACATATATCGTTGATAGAGAGTCAATCGATAAAAGTAAGCAGATTGATGCATAACATCGTTAAAAATAAAATGGGACATCATATTTAATTTCGATTTACATTGTCATGTCCGTTAAACAGTCGAACCAATTGCATAGAGTCGATCCAAAGAATTTTTTCCTTGTAACACGGTGAAACAAATGAAGGATAATGATTTTCTTTCAAATAAGAAAGCAAAACAGTAAAATACCCTTTTCTTTTGGAAATTTAGAGTTGTAAATAACTTAGAATATGAGCGAATTGGGGGTGAAATCGATGATATTTGAAACTTTAAGAGTAATTACGCAATATTTAAAAATGTCAGGGGTATGAAATAATTTTGTATATTCAAAGGGTGGTGGCCGGGTGGTGTGGAATGGGAAGTGGGGACTGCAGCATTGCTTGTTAGGGGATGCATGTGAGAAGCATGATGGCATGGAGTTGTCTATTTTTAATTTTTTTTTTCTTTTTTTTTTCTCCACAATATATGTCTATTTTATGCTTTGGACTTAATGCATTAAAAATGGTCCCACGAGATGTTACTAGAGAGAACATTAGAAATCATTTTAAAATCATTAATTTATGTCTCATTTTCTTAAGAATAAAACAATTTATCTTGGTTTTTTTCTTTTTTTGGAAACTTATCCTGATTATTTAATTATTTAGTACATTGCAAAGACTTTAAACCAATATTGTTAGAACAGACCGGCTATGGAACCGGACGACCATTTGGGTCATGGTTTTACAAGGCCGAACCGGTTCAACCGGGTTTTTATGTTTTTTTGATATATCATTATTTGTATTAATTTTAATATTTTAAAAATACTATTTTCATTATAGTTTAATCTTCCACCTATTCTTTTCACTTTTATATACCTCACACCACTTTTTAGTATATTTCTCTTGTTTATACTCTATGTTTTCTCATTCTTTATTCTTCATCCGGGAATCGGCCACCCCTATTCGATCACCCATGACCATATCCGGCAATTCTTCGACCACTCATAAGTAGATTCGGCCACCCACCACCAAGTCTGGGAAGATTCGCTCAAATTTGGTCGCAAATAACCAACTTAGTGGTAGTTTAAGACGTTTTGGCCAAAAAACGGGTTCCTTGACTGACTCGCCGGTTCCCGGATTTTACCCAGTCGAACCGGATTTTGATCATTTAATCTCGGTTTTCATTATTTCCGATTTTAGAACTCAGATCGACAGATTCATCGCCGAGTCACGGTCGAACAGGTCTGACCGATCGGTTCGATCCGGTTCTAACAACAATGCTTTGAACAACACATTGAGATATATGAAATTATGGGGTGTGTCGTATGCGATCAAAAGTGATATTCCCTCTACTTCATAATATATGTCTCGCTTGAGAATTTTTTTCTTCTTCCATATTGTATGTTACTTTAAAATTGATACTGCATTAATTATGTATTGTTCAATTATACCATTATTAACTCTCACTAACTCTCTAACATTTTTATGCATTAATTAGTAAACAATACTCCCTCTGTCCCATATTATATGTCTTTCTAGGGAGTTTTTTTTGTCCCAAATTATTTGTCATTTTAAATTTTCAATGAAGCATTAATTGCTTTATTTTCAATTTTACCCTTAAACACTCCTAATTAATTAGTTGAGAATCAATTAATGTCAAGGATATTTTTGTAATTTTATATGTTCTTTTACTATAATCTATGCACATTTATTTATTTTCTTAATATGTGCAAAACAACCCAAAACGACATTTAAATTGGGACGGAGGGAGTAGTGTTTTGGTTTATCAATATCTATTTTCCTAAAATAAACACATATTTATCGAGATTGTTAAAACTTGTCCCAAGGTAAAAAAAAAAAAAAAACATCTATTTAGGGACGTATGGAGTAAAAACTACTCTCTCTCTATCCCTTATTATATTTCTTTTTTGGGTGTTTTTTTTGTCCCAAATTATTTGTCATTTTAGAGTTTCAATTGGGTAATAATTGTATTTTTATCAATTTTGCCCCTTATCACTCTTAATTAATTAATTAAAAAATAATTTATGACAAGTGTATTTTTGTATTTGCTATGTTATTTTTAGTATAATATATGCATATATATTGACTATATATCTTAATATAAGTGTAATCATCCAAAACGACATAGAATAAGGTCCGAGTCCGCTACCTCAACAGACAGTTGAATTACCACAATTTACATTATTCCATGCATAAAAAATATGTCGAGGTGAATTATTAATTGTTTTTTTCCTGAGACACAATCAATGAATAGTTAAAGATTTCAGGGTTTGCGTGTAGGGCCCGAATTTAATATGAAGATATTTACGGGAAATAGTCAAAATCAATAAATAATTATAATTTTTTAATTAATAGCATAAGATTTAAATTTAATCATATTACTATATAGAGCCTAGAATTACATTTATCTAAATCATTTAGTTCGCTTCGAGCACGATCTCTACTGTATAAATTCTGAAAATTTCACTACTTTCATAATCATATAAAGTGTAAATTTCAACCCTCATTGAGGTATGATCAATTTATAAAAAAAACCCCTCTTGTTTGGATAATTACATCTACCCCTCAGTTATGATTTTTTCTTTACACCTCTACCTTTATGGTGTCAAATTCAACATAATTATCTAGATTTCGTGAAATGTGCTCTAGTTTGTACTCGTTTTGTGTAAAAATACAATTTCTGATGTACCACAATCTGATATATATACAAGCTTAAATACACATATTATGATCATTTGCTTCAAAATGTGGAGTTCGT
>NW_012194115.1:1064567-1081909 GCF_000504015.1 Erythranthe guttata | reverse complement strand
ATTTTGCCAACTTAATGTATATGTATTAAGTTAATTAATAACTAAACAACATGTAAAAGTTGAAAGTAAAAATTTTGTATTCCAAATTTTGAATTTCAAATATTTTTTTACTATAAATTATCAATCATTCCCCAATTTTATGTCATATAATTTGATTTCTTACCTATTTAAGTTGATTGGTTTTGATTCATATGGTTAATTCATGGAAAATATCTAATCAAATAATTGGTAAGATTATAACATTAAATGTGTATTTCCATAAGAACTTACTATTTACTTTTTTATTATATAAAATTCAAGTATAAATACCTCTCATTCCAATCCATTTCACTCACTCATACTCTCCACCCGAATTTTACACTCGCATAAAAATAAAAAAAATAGGTCAGCCCGAAATGGCTGCAAAGAGGAAATATTGTATTTTTTTGTTGTTAATATATTCATAGTTTTACATGTTCTTTATTTCATTATTTTGATATAATGTATGTGTCTAATGGTTATTTACACATATACATGTATTTAGTCTAACATGTTATTTGTTGTTTGTTTATGTTATTTTTGTAGATATTATGGATAACATCGACATATGGGCTATGTGTGACGACATTGGTTGCGTCAAAGGAATGGAAAGAATTTCGTGAATCTCATATGAATTGTGCGAGAAAAAATACTCATTTTTTTCAATCCTTAAAAGACCGTCATCGAAGTGATAAATGTAAAACATTATATGCAATTATCAATTTTCTATTCTTTATATATGTCTGTAATTATTTTTAATATTGTTTCATCAAGCTCATTTAGTATATGGTTATATATGCAATTTCGCTATTTAAAATTTTATATATTTCATTTTTTAATTCGTGTAAAGTTGGATCATCTGTCGTTTTTGTTTTTGGAAATCTATTGTTTTCGTCTTTTTTTCTTGATTTGTTTCACTTAACTACATTGAAATGTTGAGTGCTAATATATTATCACTAATTCATTATACAATAATTATATTGTTTTATAATTGTGCATTTATTTTGTTTATTAATGCATTATTATATTAATGGAATGGTAATCTGTCAATTAATGGACTAAAATATTATATCGAGTTGTCCTTTTTATATACTCAATCTTAGGAAATTATACATATATTAATTGAATAGTAATATGTCAATTAATGGAATGAAATATAGTTAAATTGTCATAAATAATTTAGTAAATGGTATGTATAAGTAATATATATCAATATTATTCCATTAAATATTTAATGAAGTAATAAAACGAATTATTAACTAGATTTTTATTTTTTATTATATTTATTACGAATTAATTATTTTAATAATTTTTAATTATATAAATTACTTTATTTATTTAATTTTCCTAGCATTTTTCATTATGATTTTTTTTGTATTTTCGATAATGTTGTAACATAAGTATTTGTAATGATTATTTTGCATATAAACTTATACTTTAGAGAAGAAAAAAAAATGTCTTACATTAGCATAAAATAATAATTTGATTTGATTTGTTTGATATTCTTATTAAAAGTATTGATTTTACGGATAAGATTAATGACTTGATTTCATTTGTTTGATATTCTTATTTAAAGTATGAATTTTAAGGATATGATTGATTACTGATTTTATTTGTTTATTTATTTTTAGTTATGTTTGTCTTTGTTATATACAAATTGATATTATTTAGGTTTTTATGTATATATTACTGTATCAAATCAATGTGTGTATTATGCTAAATAAATTATGAGCATAATATTTTATACCTAATAAACACGTAAAAGTGGTAATATTTTAAAAGCCATGTTATATTAAAATTGGTTACTTTTGTTATGTTTCCTTGGTTATGTTATTTCTGATTCTAATTAATTCATTACTATTTAATGTTATTATCAAATCAATACATGTGATTTGAATAATTTTTTTAGTAACCCCTAACAATCGCATTTATTTATTATACATCTCAATAATTTCGGATTCTTATTAATTCTAATTGTTTAAATTTGTTTGATTTGTTCTAACCGAGTAACACAAAAAATAATAAAATATATTGTTTGCTTAAAGTTATTTTATTAACTTATTTAGTATGTGAAAATGAAGTATAAAGACCATCAACACAAACTGATCATTTATCTCATTCTTTCTCAACACGTTTTGTTATGATCATGCTAAACCAAGGTCCTTACCTTAAAACTTTTTTTTCTTCATATTTATGTTTTGTAATTTCATAATGCGATCAGTATTGTGCGATGTGCATGCTCGCTTTGAAGCATTTTATTTATCGCCAAGTGTTTATTACGTTATATGTTTATTATGTATGTGTATGTATAATAATCTAACAAATCATTGTTTTGCTTTCCTTTTAATTTTCAGATCCATGGATAACATCGTGTGTGCTATATGCGGCGACGTCCGCAAGGGAGAAGCATTGTGGCGTTGCGTAGAATACAAATATATGATTTAGATATATTATATGGATGGGTTTTAAAAACTTTTACTTCTGGTTTTCCATCTTTGATTATACATTCAATAATTGTAAGTTTAGTTTCGATGAAGAAGTTGAGTTTAATGAAGGTGATAATGTAATAAAAAAATACTAAAGTAACTCATGTATGTATTTCGTTATTTGTAATAGAGATTCTTATATAATTTGTTGAATATATTTAAATAAATCTTCTTTAGTTTTTATATTTTTATGTTACAACATTAATTTGTACGTATCGTAATAATTCTTTTATTTTTATCATTTTTTAATATTTACGTAAAATATTATTAGTTTGTACGTTCATAATTTTTTTTTTTGCTGTTAATCTTTTGAATCTTTATGTACATACATGACATTAGATTCACCCTTCTTCATTCACTGTAATTCCATATTATTATATATTAGCAACATTGTGCCTAGATGTATTTATCACAATATTTGATTTTGTATGTTTTGAAATAGGAATAATTATTTATGCAAGCATATTAGGATTTAGAAGTAATGTTTTTGCAGAAAAACCTATACTAACTAGAGAAATATATAAATTATATAGCAAAAATTCTACATTGATCAGGGAAGGAAAAAAACACATTAAAAATAATGTGCGAAATATATAGTAAAATATACATATGTGAAAATCGATGTTGTCAATCCAATGAGGACATTATGTGTGTGTATTCTTTGGATCATTAAAAACATTTTAGAGAAATTATCTCTTTCCCTAAAACAAAATGGTTTGATATTCCAATGAAAAGAAATCGACGTACAATATTACGAGATTGATTTTTATGAAGTAGGTCTCGATTACGGATTTGTTAAGATTGCAAACTGAAATTTGAGGAAGATCTCTATGAGTATGAGTATTAATATTAGTATTAGTATTAGTATTAGTATTAATATTAGTATTAGTATTAATATTATTATTAGTTTTAGTATTGGTATTAGTATTAGTATTAATATTAGTATTAGTATTAGTATTAGTATTAGTATTAGTATTAGTATTAGTATTAGTATTAGTATTAGTATTAGTATTGGTATTAGTATTAATATTAGTATTAATATTAGTATTAGTATTAGTATTAATATCAATATCAATATCAATATTAGTATCAGTATGAGTATGAGTATGAGTATGAGTATGAGTATGAGTACGAGTATAAGTATGGGTATAAATATCAGTATCAATATTCGTATCAGTATCAATATCAGTATAAGTATCAGTATAATATCAGTAGCAGTATCATCAATAGTATCAATATCAATATCAATATCAGTATTAGTATTAATATCAATATCAATATCAATATCAATATCAATATCAATATTAGTATTAATATTAGTTATATTAGTATTAGTATTAGTATTAGTATTAGTATTAGTATTAGTATTATTATTAGTATTAGTATTAGTATTAGTATTAGTATTAGTATTAGTATTAGTAT
Organism: Erythranthe guttata; assembly: GCF_000504015.1. The sequence continues at coordinate 1,077,983 of NW_012194115.1, read as the reverse complement.
TAGTATTAGTATTAGTATTAATATTAGTATTAGTATTAGTATTAGTATTAGTATTAGTATTAGTATTAGTATTAGTATTAGTATTAGTATTAGTATGAGTATGAGTATGAGTATGAGTATGAGTATGAGTATCAGTATCAATATCAGTATTGGTATTTATCAATATGTGTATGTGTCTCAGTATATGTATTAGTATTAATATCAGTATTAATATCAGTAGGAGTATCAGTATCAGTATCGGTATCGGTATCACTATTATTATCATAGTTATTATTATCATTATTATTATTATTATTATTATCATTATTAGTATTATTATTAGGATTCGAATTCATATTAGTCTTGGCGTATTAGCATTAACATTAGCATTAACATTAGCATTAGTCTTACTATTACTATTAGTATTAGTATTAGTATTAGTATTAGTATTAGTATTAGTGTTCGTATTAATATTGGCGTATTAGTTTTAACATTAAATATTCGTATTCGAATTGGCGTATCATTATTAATATTAGTGTTGATATTAATATTAGTATTAGACTATTAGTATTAATCATCGTATTAACATTAGGATTAGTATTAATATTAATATTATTAGTATTGGTTTTAGTATTAATATTAGTATTGGTATTAGTATTATCAATGTTGGTTTTAGTATTAGTAGCAGTAGTAGTTGTTGTTAATGTAATATTAGTGTTAATATTAGGGTGGCATAGGCAATTGTACGCCGCAATGTCCAGAGTTAAAAGTAGATTTGAGATAAAGATATTTATCAACTCAGAATCGGGCAATATAACTAAAATTATGAGCAATGTTGTGTCAACAAAAGATTTTCAGTGAATATGAAGGTAAATCACAAAAAAATGTATATTTTGATTCAGTAAAACATTTTTTTTGGTATTATTTACATGTATATCAATTGTTCAAAGTTTTCGTTCGTTTTATTTTATCCAATTTTTTTTTTTTTAAAATTGATCCCGTGCATCGCACGGGTGAATTACTAGTTAATATTTAGTATTAGAAACACAGACACATGCATAATTGATGATGTTGGAGACACACCCAAATGGTTTTTTTTTTCTTTCCCATTATTGAAATGCTATAAATGTTTGTCATATGAACTTCGATTCATTATTGAATTGTCAACAAATAGAATATTAATTCAGTCATCATATACAGGTAGTAGTACTAAACTAATGTTTTTGCCTTCTGGTCCAACGAAATTAATTTCCTAGTAATTAGATATTATTCTACGCATCATTAAATAACGTACAATATAATTATTGCCATATGATTTTAGATATGTCAAAATTATTATTAATAATAGAATCAAACTTTGAATATTGCATTTTAATTAATAGTAGCATGCCATGTTCTTGTATAAAAGACAAGAGTGTATGGATATGTTAGAAAAATGAAATTAGGGGAAATTAGAGAAAAGTCCCTTACAATAGATCTAAATTCCTAAAGCCCCAACCAAATATTTTGTTTGTCTCAAACGATCATTAGTTGTTTAATCTATTTAGGTCTCGTTTGCTTGCTGCTATTAGAGATTAACTATATAGTAGGAGTTAGTACGATGTTTTTGTTGGTAGGCTTCAACATTAACAAGACCGCTACTAAAGTTGAAGCCCGCAATTATGTGCTACGTACTACGTCATGAAATTAGTAACACCCCTCTCCCTGCGATTCACTTTGTAGGAGGTGACTAATACGAAAAATTATAATTTATCCTTCATAATAGTTATCTAATTTTGTTAAATAAAAGACTTTATAGACAATTTGCATACTATAACAGAATTTAACAAATTTAATACATGTAATCTAAAACCAAACATATTATTAACTAATTAATTAGTTAATCATTAGGAAATTAATCCAATATATAAGTAAGCAAACGAGGCCTTACATAAATAATTTTTGAATAAAATTACATCAATGATCAAACCCTTTGAACATCTACACAATTCAAAATTTTGAAATCGATTTTACCTTAATTTTATCGATTGATCGTTGACCGCCCTAGATCAGTGGTTATCCATCGTTGCTCGTCGTTGATCGGCCGTTGATTGGTCAACTTTTCCTCCTTTTCTTCTATGTTTGCTTCTTCTTTTTTTTATTTCTTTTTTAACATTTTCTTAATATTACTACTTATTTTTTGTTTATTTTTTTACTATTTTAATTTTACGGTCGGTTATCATATTATTGAACCAACAGTGAGATTACATATTATTATTACATGTCCTATTTGGCACATAACTTTTGCAAAGAACTAATCTAACTTGCAATGAAGAGACAATAACACTACAATTTTCATGTTTTGTGTCTTCTGATATTTTATGTAGATATTAATCTTATTAGATTACGTACTATCTAAATTGTTTGGATCATAACTTTCACATACGGTTCCAATTGCCAGGATTTAATTTTCATTAGAAAGACTGGAACAAGTTTTTCAAGTTTTATGCCTTTGTGTACGTTTACCGAGATTTTGTTTGTATTGTGGTAAAAAAAATCACCTACATACATATGCAACCTCACATACGCATTCACATACGATTTTGGCTACACTCATCCATCTCCGCTGTAACCTAATTATCATAGAAACCAAAACGGAAAAATATGAAAAAATTGTTTGGTGATGGTAATATCGGTAGTGATGTACGCACCAGAGATTTAAGTTTTATTCTTCAACTTATTTTAACTAACTTGTGTAACTAAGCTAATGCAAATAAACTTTCTAAGTTGTCTAACTTCATAACAATTACATGAAAATCATGTTTTTTTTTTAAACGTTTGCCCGTTTATGTAACTAAGATTTGTAGATAAGTTTTCTAAGTAGTCTGTGTAAGTTGTGTATGTGTTGTAGGATGCATCTATCTTGTTTTAGTATTTTCTTCACTTTATTTTAACTAAGTTGTTGGTTATTAATATAACTAAATTGTTGCTTATTGATATATATAACTAAGTTGTGCAAATCATTGCGTTGCCATTACTGTTAGTTTTCCTAAGTAATTCCGTTAGAGATACTCCAGATCAAGCGTTAGATCCAGAGCGCGAAAGCGCACAAGAACTCTTGGCAAAATACTTCTATCATTATAACTATAAATAATATTTTTTAGAACCTTTCACCTAATTTCCCCTAAATGAAAAGGAAACATGAATTTGAAAGGAAGTTTAGGGTACTCTTTGAGCAATTGTCCACCATATATCCAATTCAGATATCTACGCAAAATAATATCCGAACCACGAATTATTGATCCATGTCGATAATACCCGTGCCTCAATTTGAAGAAGCAATTATATGTGAAATTTAAGATGATGGAAGTGATGGGGATGGGGACCTAGAAATCAGTTATTGTTGTTGAGCCCCACTCTCTGTAATTCTTTCGATTTTATAACGTGTATAGCACCAGATGCTTTTTCAGTTTCAGTTCCAGTATTTTTCATTCATTGAAACTGCTACTTGCCCCTTTTCTTTCCAACCGCTCGTAATTTTGTATTTGTGTACCTACCAAAACTACAAAATTAGGGTGGGGTTTCAACTTCAAAAAAAAAAAATAATAAATAAATAAATTCAAACTAAGTTTTATTATTCATACAAAATTTTATAATAATAATAATAATAATAATAATAATAATAATAATAATAATAATAATAATAATAATAATAATAATAATAATAATAATAATAATAATAATAATAATAATAATCTTATATATAAAAGTAAGAAACGCTAGGGCAACCTCAGAAGATCTAATGACATATTTGTAATTGTTTTAATATTAATTATTAGTATTGTTTCATCTCCTATTTTTCAACTTTTTTTTTCTCTAATGACCTTCATAGCAAATCAGATTGCAATTCCGCTGTCAAAATTCTAATTCGGTTGGATAGCATTTTTTTTACTCTCTCTCTTACACATCTATGTTGATTTATTTAATACAATTTAATTATTATATTTAAATTTTCTTCCTTTTAGCAATCTCGTGCATTGCACGGGGATAATTGCTAGTAATAATAATAATGGATTATTTTGGAGAACCCCCTCATTTCGAAATTATATAGGACTATAATGCCCTTTTAAAATTTGTTTTAAACCCTAGTCCCTCAGTCTCTCTCTTCCTCTCTCAACGTGTGTGTGTGTATATATATATATACAAAAATAAGACAAGACCTGATATTGTTTCCCTTTTATAAAGCTTTACTCAATCATGTTTTCATTTTTATCCCCACTCAATTATGGACTTTTATCTTTAGGGCATAGCCATTCAATTTTATAGACCAAATAAGTTATCAATGTCATAATTTCATGACCTATATTTGTGTATTATGACATGTATTCATATATATTATATGTGATGCATGTGTTGGTGTTTTTTCCTTGTCCAGTAAAATAATGACCCGGTTATATATTTCATCAAGTGCACGATTATATATTTATATTGATGTGATCAATCCGGTTATTTTGTGTCTTTTGACCGTTTTGAGGGTTTTTTAGCCTAATAATACAGTCACGTTTATCTCAAAAAAATATAGGAAGTACGAATGGAGATTGTCAAAGTTTTTAAATTGTAGGCTTAATTAAGTTGGAGCTCAAACTATAATGAACTAGTATTTACCTCTCGTGCGTTGCACAGACATATATTGAAAAACATATAAGATAAGCAAAATTAAAAATTAGTAAACATATATGAAATGTACAACAGCAAAACACGGAACATCGAAAATGTAAAATTCTACTAATTGCAATCATAATTTATATTTAACAATAAAATTTAATACACGTACGTGTGCTATAAAAAAGGAGAGAAAAGTTAGTGCTGGAAGGGAAAAAAAAAAGAAAAAAAAAAGAAAATAATTCAAAAGAAAAAACAAACGTGAAAAAAAAAATCAAAGTTGATCGTGTTTATTGGGGAAGGGGAAAAAAGAAGAAAAAAAGAAAAACAAAATAATTAAAACATCGTGTCCTATAAAAAGAGAGAGAAAATTTAGTGCCGGAAGAGATAAAAAAGAAGAAAAAAAGAAAAACAAAATATTTAAGAATAAAAAATTTGAAAAAAAATTGACCGTATTTAGTGGTGAAGGGAAAAAATGAAGAAGAAAAAAAGAAAAAGAAAATAATTAAAAAAAAAAACGAAACGTGTTCTATAGAAAAGGAAGAAAAAAACAAATAATTTTGAATGTGCTATAAAAAGGATAAAATAAAGGAAATAAATATTTCACAAAAATATTTAAAAAAAAAACTGCTTTTAGGGTTTCGGGACAAACATTTCTTTTATATATAAAGATATAAGCTTGTATTTGACCGCGTTTCCATTTTAAAATATTGGGTAAATTACAACCACCCCTTGAGGTATGGTAAAATTACGAAAACCCTCCTCTTGTTTGGGGAATTACAACAGCTCCCCTCAACTATAAATTTTTTTACATGTCCAACCTTGCGGTTTCAAATTTAATGGAATATTCTTGATTATATGGAATATTATTACTTTTGTACCCGATTTATCCCATTCGAGCTCCACATTTTGCAGCAAGATGATCATAAGATGTATTTTTTGGCTTGTATATATCAAAATTGTGGTACATCAGAAACTGTATTTTTAAACAAAACGAGGACAATGTAGAGCATATTCCACGGAATCTAGATGATTATGTTGAATTTGACACCATAAGGGTGGAGGTGTAAGAAGATTCATCGTTGAGAAATGTAGATGTAATTATCCAGACAAGAGGGATGATTGTAATTTACCCTAAAATATTTGACCTTAAAGCCCCATTTTCAAATTTAAATTGAAAATGGGGCTCTGGGTCAAATATTTTAGGGTAATAAATGATGGTTCTATTTTAAAGGAATCAAACTTGTGGATTTAGGATCGACGGGTCTATACCGGGTTTATAGTAGAACCTAACTAACCTTAATGGGTTGAAACTCGTTATAAATTAAAAATGTTTTTTATTTATAAATTTTACGCGAAACGTAATTGTTTAGAAATTAAAATGAATGATCAAGCATAAACTGTTAAACTGAAACCAAAGGGAATAACATTAATGATAAATGTTAAAAGTAAATTAAAATTAATACTAACCAAACATATTTATTATTCTAGGTTTAGGGGCTATATCTCTTTCACCAATAAGTCCATCCCTTTAATATTTATTATAAATAAAGGAAAAGTTTATGTATATGATAAAATTACCCCCAACCATTTATACTCAATTCTTAATTGTAACCTCAATTTAATCAATTTTGACCACAAAAATCCAATTTTGATTCTTTTTTTTCAAAACAAAAATTTTACACCAACTGATTCCGGCGTTGACTTTTCGATTTTTTTTTGTCTGTTTTTTTCCGCCGCCAGATTCCGCGTAGAACTTTTTTAGTGTTTTTTTTTTACGTCTGTCGCAAAACGTTTACTATAATTGTGCTGTCATTAACGGTAATTATACTGTCAATGACAGTAAATTAACGTAATTATACTGTCAGTGACAGTACATTAACGTAATTGTACTGCCCTTGACAATACATTTATGTAATTGTACTGTCGTTGACAGTAAATTAACGTATTATTATTATTATTATTTTTTTTGTTATTTTTTTTTTATTTTGTTTGATTTGTTGACAAGTCAACGTAATTATATTACTGTCGCTGACAGTAAAACAACTGTAAACACAATAATATTACTGTAAAGCACATCAGTATTATTATTTTTTTTTTGGGTTTTTTTTGTTTTGTTTGAGTTATTCACGGAGTAACGTAATAATATTACAGTCTATTATTGTAATATTAATGTAAACACAATAATATTACTGTGGTTGACGGTAATATTACTGTCAACCACATCAATATTATTATTTTGTTTTGTTTGAGTTATTCACGGAGTAACGTAATAATATTACTGTCTATTATTGTAATATTACCGTGGTTGACGGTTTTACTGTTGTTATAGTAATATTATTGTCACTCACAGTAATATTAATTCTTTTGCCTTTTTATTATGTTTACATTTGTTGAACGGTCAACATGTTAATATTACTCTATTACACAATAATAATGAGTTTTGTTGTGTTAATATTACTGTACTAGAGATTAATATAGCAATATTAATGTGTTAAACTGTACGTAGTTAATTTTAATGTGTGTAACAGTAATATAGTTAATATTACTGTCAATAATCACAACAATATTGTTGTTTAAACGAAAAAAAAAAGATGTTGCAAAAAGAAAAAAAATTCGAAAAATTCAACGCCGGAAACCAGTCGCGGAAAAATCAGGAAGAAAAAAAAAGTCAACACTGAAAACCGGTGGTCAACGGCGCTGACGGACGTAATTGTCCATAAAAATGTGGTTATAGTCAAAATTGAATAATATATCAAATTTGGGGTCAAATTGAGATTAAATTAAATTAAAGAATGAAATTGAAGCATATTAAAGTATGAGGGGCTATTACAGTTTTTTACAAACCTTTGGACCATGTGTGGACTTTTTTTTTGTAAATGAGTTTATTGTTTGGATCTCTTAATTATGAATAAGTATCCATTGATGGACTTATTTATAAAGACCCCTTTATTATATTACATTGTATAAATAAAACGACGTCATTTTGTATGGTGTGATGGAATGGGTTTCAAGAGTACAAAAAAAGATAAAAAAAAATAAAATGTACCCATTAAACCCAAACTTGAGGTTTATTTCAATTTCAGGACCCAAGATCCTTTTGATGGATCTTCCGTGACATTTTTTTACCGAATTTAACGAGTTCAATAGGTTGATGCGTCCGACTTGCTCACCCATTTTTATAATAATAGGAAAAAAACAAATTTAGGAAACGACTTGAACCAATCGAAAACGAGTTATAAATCTCTATCATAGTATTTATATGTACATTGATGAGGTCACATTGACCCATCCGATCCAGAAATGTAATGGAAATTCATACGAACATCTTTCTCGATGCAACATAATTCACAAATAGTGTTGCTTAGGAAGCATTCTAAACATGCATCTATGTGAAACACCCGAATTATTTTATTCACATTAAAATTCCAACACATTATTGCATGCAGATTGTACAACTGATAAAAGATGAACAACTTGACCATCATATATATTGATTCACAATTGGTGGCTACTTCCACAAATTAGGTAGCATGCATTTGTTTTCTTGGTAACCAATTATTGCCATTTGCTACCTCATCCCATAGGGATAATTACATTTTTGGTCCCCCAAGTTTGCCCGCTTTTCCGTTTTGGTCCCCCATTTACCGCAGTCAACAAAATACACTCTCGTTTTATCAAAATTTAACACATTTGGTCCTGCCGTTTGGTTGACCGTCTGACTTAACAGTCAACCATCATGTGCCACGCACGTGACTTCAAATTAGGGCTTAAGTTGTATTTTTTCCCCCAAAATCAATCTTTTCTCTCTCTCTCTCTCTCTCTCTCTCTCTCTCTCTCTCTCTCTCTCTCTCTCTCTCTCTCTCTCTCTCTCTCTCTCTCTCTCTCCACGCTCTCTCTCTCTCTCTCTCAATCTCAAAATCCCCAAAATCAACATTAACATCTCTCTCTCTCTGCCGCTTAATTTCTGGGTCGAAGAAGAATCAACAAGAAAAGAGGAATTTTTCGAAGGCCATGTCGCGAAGAAGCAAATTCTCTGGTGGATTTGCCCCAAATTACGGTAAGCATAACTCAACCTGAACCCTAAAGTACTGTTCTTGTCATTTACAATGTGGCTGATATTTTTTTTTTTATTTTTTTTCCTTTCTTGTGGCAAAAAATTATTTTCAGAGAGAATTGGGATAAGTACTTGGTGTACTGTTAAAATGTATTATGGGGGGGGTACTGAAACATGGTCCAGAAACGAGGTACATAGGTGGGAGTGAGGAATTTTTTGATTTTTCAAAACCTGCTGAGATGAGGATGCTTGATATGTGGATAATGTCACGGGAGTTGGGGTATTCTGATAGGAAAAAAATTAAATTTTGGTACAAATTTGGGGCAAATCTGAATATGGGTAGGTACTTGGAAACTGATACCGATGTTGCTTCTATGAAACCTATTAACTATGAAGTTGAAATATACTTAGAACATTTGGGGTTAGAAGAAACCGTGAATGTGGTACCTACCTTGTAAAGTCAAGTTGCATCATCAGTCATTACTGATGAGCAAACTGACATTGTTTTACCTGAATTACCCAATGTTGAAGCAATGAGAGTGACAGTGAGGAAGATGGTGATGAGTTTTATGATAGTGATTATGACTTTGAAGAAGATGACAAGTTGTTTGAAGCCTATGTAGATCCAGATGCTGAGTTTGGTGGGGTTAAATCAAAGGGTAAAGATAAGGTCTCTGAATTTGTCTCAGATGATATGTATACTAGGATGCTTAATGAAGAAGGTGATGATGACTGTGTTAACAGTGACTCAATGGGCAGTGACTGTGGCTCTGATGATGAAATAGGGTTAAATTCCCCAAGTTTAATCCTAAAACTGACAATAAAAACCCTGAGTTAAAGCTTGGGTTGGTTTTTTCTTCAAAAAAAGAAGCAAAATTTGCTATAGAGAGCCACTTCCTTAGGAGGGGGATGATGATCAAGTTTTACAAGAATGACAGTAGAAGATTGAGGGCCTGCTGTAAGAATGATGGTTGCAAATGGTCAATACATGTTTCTCCAATGCAAAATGACAAGACTTGGCAAATCAAACTTATGTGTCTGACCATAACAACTGTTATTGGAACTACAACAACAGCAGCCTCAAGTCCAGCTGGATTGGTAAAACTTTCATGAAAAAATTCAAAGAAAATCCTAAGTTAGGCACAACTGAGTTCAGAAATGAAGTGTGCACAACTTTGAAAGCAAGTGTCTCCAAATCTCAAGCCTATAGGGCAAAGCAAAAGGCACTAAAGGCTATTCAAGGTTCAGAAGAAGAACAGTTTCAAAAAATCAGATCTTACTGTGAAGAACTCAAAAGAACAGACACAAATGCCACTGTTGTTTTAAAATTGACAGAGGACACAGAAGGTTTGAGGTTTCAAAGATTGTACATTTGCTTTTCAGCTTGCAAAGAGGGGTTCAAGAATGCTTGTAGACCTGTCATAGGAGTGGATGGGTGTTTTTTGAAAGGGCAGAGGGGTGGACAATTATTGGCTGCAGTTGGGTTGGATCCAAACAATAACATATACCCAATTTGTTATGCTATTGTTGAGGGTGAAACTAAGGAAACCTGGATGTGGTTCCTTCAGTTGTTAGATTTAGACATTGGCTTTGAGGAACAACACAAGTGGACATTTATGTCTGACAAACAAAAGGGACTTATCCCTGCTTTTGAAACTCTATTCCCAGGTGCAGAAAACAGATTATGTGTAAGGCACTTACACAGTAATATGAAGAAGGATGGCTTTGGGGGTATGGCAATTAAGAGTGCACTGTGGGCAGCTGCAAAAGCCACTAGAATTGAAGAGTTCAAGAGGAGAATGGAAGAACTGAGGGCTATAGATGAAGCTGCATACAATTGGTTAGTGAAGAAGCCTCCTCAGAATTGGACCAGGTCTCATTTCAATCCATTTCCTAAATGTGATATCTTGTTGAACAATATGTGTGAGTGCTTTAATTCTTTCATCCTTGATGTATAGAGAAACCAATAATACCAATGCTTGAGTGTATAAGAAATCTGTTGATGGCTAGAATGGTGTTGAATAGGGAAAAAACTCTAAAATGGGATACAAACATTTGTCCCAAGATCAGAACTGTCTTGATAAAGAATATGAAAGAGGCTGGTGAGTGCATCCCAATGAAATCAGATGAGTGGAATTTTCAGATAGTGGGGATGTATGATCAGCATACTGTTGACATAAGAGCAAAGAGTTGCAGCTGCAGAAGATGGGATTTGACAGGTATCCCTTGCAAACATGCCATTTCTGCCATTTGGTGTAGGCATGAAGACCCTGAGCAATATGTTCATCACTGTTACAGTGTTGACTCATATAAAAGAGCATATGAAAACTCCATTTCACCAATAAATGGACCAGAATTTTGGCCTCAATGCACTTTGCAGCCTCCATTACCACCAATGTATACAGAAAAAGCTGGTAGACCACAAAAACTGAGAAGAAGAGAGCCAGATGAGCCACCTTCTGTTGGGGGAACAAAGTTAAAGAGGGTTCCAAGAATTAATAAGTGCAGAAAGTGTGGGCAAGCAGGGCATAATGCTAGAAAATGTGGAGGAAAAAGAAAGACTGTGGAAGAAACAAATGAAGTTGATCAAGATGTGCAAGAATCTAGGGAAGAACCTGATCAAGGTGGGCAAGAATCTAGGCAAGAACCTGTTACACAACAAAGCACTGCTGCAATGAATGTTTCTCAAAGAGGAGAAACACAAGTTCCACAGAGGAAGATGCAGGTAACTTTATTCATTTTTTATTCAATGTTCTTGCTCTTTTCAATGTTTATTCTTATGTTAGTTTATTATTATTATTATTATATCACTGTTGTAGGTAAGAAGGCCAACAAAAAGGCAAGTGAATATGACAGGAACTTCAAACACTACCTCTACAATCAATGTATGTGTTTACCGAACCTTTTGATTGTTTAATGTACTTACTGGTTTGTTTACTGAACCTTTTTTCTTTTTGTTGATGTAGATGCAGATCAATGAAGGTTCAAGTGTAAGTACTCCTGTCATTGTCAATGGAGGAGTTAATTTCATCACAATGTCCAACCTCAGATCTGCTTTTGGTATCCAAGGCTCTACAAGTTCTGCAAATCCATTCACTGCACCAAGGCCAGCCAAAAAGCCAACACAGTCAAAGAATGGATCAAAGAAGACCACATAACTTGATGTTTTTCCTATGTTTGAATTGTTGTTGCAATGACTTTTGGAGTACTTTATGGACATGTACTTTATTTTGTTGTTTTGTCATCCATTGGAATGATGTTACTATACTTTACTTTGGTTTGTTTTGTTTGTTTGCTGTTGTTATGTTCATTTAGAATGTTGTTATTTGGAATTCTGGATTTGTTCAGTTGCAATGTTTTTCAATTGGAATTTTTCTGGGATTTGGAATCCTCCATGCTTGTTATTTTAGTTTTTATATATATTGTGCTCATTTGTTGGTCACCATCACACAGTAGCACACATACCATCACACATTTGCATTCAAAACATCAATAGTCTAAACCATTCATTACATTCAAAATATGCCAAAATATGCATTACAAAAGTCTATATAAGGAGAACATTACATCAATTGAGCTTCAACATCAGACAACATTACATCATTAGAGCTTCAAAATCATATGCATTGCTATAAACAAAAGCAAAGCAAGAATCACAACCATCAACTTCATTACTTTCTTCTTGTATAATTGAAGTTGAATCAACATCTTCCCTTGGTTTTCCTTCTCTTCTTTCATGTCATCTTCCAATTTGTTCAATTTCTTCAACAGTCCGGGAATAATTTGTTTTGACCTTCCACACATTTCTGGATCAACCCACTCAAAATAATTGCAATGTGATAGTTTATGTGACAAAAAAAAAATTGAAATTCATAACTAGAACAAATGGCACCCCTTAATTTCAGATATTTACTCACCATGTAATTCGCACATGCAAGAAATCGCCGCCCAGGGTTTTTATCAGTCCACGAAGTGTTTATTGGAAGCTCAATTCCACATTTTCATGTATGAGCTTCGATTGGAAATGGTCTTGCACTCCAATCCCCAGAATCACTGCCAGTTTGTTGTTTTCGATTTGATGCGGTCGATCGACTACTCATATTTTCAAGAGGGGGAGAGAGAATTTCGTGATTTGGTGTTTGGATTGTTGAAATTGGAATTTCTTCCAAAAATTAGGGTTCTTGGTAAAATCCCCAATTTGAGAGAGAGAGAGAGCGTGGAGAGAGAGAGAGAGAGAGAGAGAGAGAGAGAGAGAGAGAGAGAGAGAGAGAGAGAGAAAAGATTGATTTTGGGGGAAAAAATACAACTTAAGCCCTAATTTGAAGTCACGTGCGTGGCACATGACGGTTGACTGTTAAGTCAGACGGTCAACCAACGGCAGGACCAAATGTGTTAAATTTTGATAAAACGAGAGTGTATTTTGTTGACTGCGGTAAATGGGTATATATATATATATAAACTTGGGGGACCAAAAATATAATGTAATTATCCCTCATCCCATATATATATATATATATATATATATATATATATATATATATATATATATATATATATATATATATATATATATATTATCATTCCCATAAATTCCTTTTTTTTTAACTATCCCATTTTGTTTCAACATTTTAGATAGCGCCACGAGTTCTTGTTGCCTATCAACAGACAATGCATAATTTGGAGTAACTTTCAACATTTTTTTAGCAACACAAAATTAGACGGAAAAAAAAGCCAAACAA
>NW_012194115.1:1028746-1060454 GCF_000504015.1 Erythranthe guttata | reverse complement strand
CACAGGACTCCGGGTAGGATGGTTCCATATTCGAATATGACTATAGTCATATTTATGTATTTTTTCGAATATGACTATTATTGAATATGACTGTAATCATATTCGAATATGTTCTATCTTCTCGTTTTAAAGTTGACTTGTAATAACAAGATTCAAATTGTGATTTTTTGTGTGGATTTTCATCCGATTGTTTTCGTAAACAATAGGGAATTTTCGCTGTTTTATATAATTTGGTAAACATCAATGTTACCAGAACCGGACCAGACATAAAACCGGATAGGCTTTCGGGTCACGGTTGGACCGGTTCAACCGGGTTCGACCCGGGTTTTTTATTTCTTTAATTATTTTATTAATTTTAATATTTTAAATTTATATTTAGTATTTATATTTTATCTTTTACATGCTATTTACTTTTATTATTTATTTTTTATATATAAATTATTCTCTTTATTATCCCAACACCCTTTTTTTCTTTTATATTTGTTTACACTCTCTTCTCTCTCCCCTCTCTCTTCTCTCCATTTTTTCTCTCCCGTCACCTACCCATCATCTTCATCACTCTGTCTCTTTCTTGCTCACAAAATTTTCTAGTTTTTGTACTGTTTCTCTTCCTTTTCTTTTCATTTATTTCTTCTTTCCCATCTTCTTCTTCTTCGTTCCGTCGAATTCCGGCCACCAACGGCTAGATCTGTAAAATCCGGCCACCCACCGCCTGCTCCACCTAGATCCGGCCATCCCCGGTGGATTTCACCCAAATTCCGCCGCCAATAGCCACCAACAAAGTATTTTAGATGAAAACCCGGGTGATTGAGCGATTTCCGGGTCAGCCGGTTTTCACCGGTCGGACCGGATTTTTGTGCTTTGGCCCGGGTTTTTGACTTTTCCGGTTTTAAGCATCAGACCAGACCAGTTTTGTTGCGGGTCGCGGTCGGACCGGTCGGACCGGCCGGTCCGGTCCGGTCCTAATAACATTGGTAAACATGACTATACCACACTATATAATCGGAATTTTTAAGTTGAAAATGTAAAAAATTGCAATATAAAGAAAGAATATGTCTACATAGTCACATATAGTCATATTCAACTATAGTCATATTCGGAGTTGTAAATCTGTCGAGAAAAAAATTCAATTTTTTGTTTAAAAAAAATAAAAAAAATATTTTTATTAAAAAAAATATTTTTATTAAAAAAAATATTAACAAAATAAAAAAAATAAAATATGGGTAAATAATCCGAAAATAATAAAAAAACAAAAATAAATAAAAAAATCATTTTTTTTGATTTGGTAACAAATGTTTAGGAATTTGCAAACAGATTTTTAGGAATTAGATTATTGTTATGGAAAGAGAGAAAAAAAAGGAATAACTGAGCTAATTATTCTAATTGACATAAGGGTAGAATTGGGAATACAAATTCTAGGGGGTAATCACAAAGAAAGATTCAAGGAGTGGACATATCACCATTTATTATCTATATGAGGGGTTTATTGCTAATGACCCCTTAACTAAAATAGGGGACATCTTATTTTTGTTTCTTTCAATTATATCCATTCGTCCAATACTTATTTTCAATTAAGAAACTCTCTTTTATATACCAAAATTACTCATAACTTCTTATAAAAATCAATGTTGTAAGAATCGGACCGGCTATAAAACCGAACAACCATTTGGGTCATGGTTTTACAAGGCCAGGTTTTAATATGTTATTATTTTATTAATTTTAATATTTTAAAAATACTATTTTCTTTATAGTTTTAATTTCCCACCTATTATTTTCATTTTTATCTACATCACCCGACTTATTACTATATTTCTTTTGCTTATACTCTATATTTTTCCATTCTTTATTCTCCGAAATCCGACAATCGCTCACCCCTATTCGATCACCCATGACCATATCAGGCAATCATTCGACCATTCATGACTAGATCCGGCCATCTACGACTAAGTCTGTGAAGGTTTGCTCAAACCTAGTAAAAAATAACAAACTCAGCGGTGGTTTGAGACGTTTTGGCCGAGAAACGGGTTCCTTGACAGACTCGTCGGTTCTCCGGTGTTACCCGGTCGAACCGAATTTTGGTCATTTGACCCCGGTTCTTAGTTTTTCCTGTTTTAGAGGTTAGACCGGACCGCTTCAACGCTGGGTTACGGTCGAACCGGTCCGACCGGTCGGTTCGGTCCGGTTCTAACAACATTGATAAAAATCCCAGTTACACCCAGTTTCATGATTTGAATCCAAACTAACCAATTTTGACCCATATTCCAATTTTGACCGTTACCGCCGATAATCGTCTGTCGGCCGCCTGTCTCTGGCGTTGACTTAAAAAAAAAAAGTTTCCAGTAATATTGCTGTCTTGGTGTGTAGTATTACTGTATTACTATCCGAAAAAATAATCTTGCAAGCCAATGCAATAATATTAATGTGTTAATATTAATATTATACTATTTTGCCCTACAATATTATTTTCTCAGATAGTAATATTACTGTCAGGGGCGGACCCAGGATGATTTGTTTGGGTGGGGCAAGAGTTCATGAAAATAAATTAGAGGGCGAATATGCTACGTTCTAAAAATAAATAAGTAAAAAATAGAGTATGCTCCTGATAACTGTGTAAATATTAATATTATTGTCTTGGTCTGCAATATTACTGTTGAAAATTAGTATTGATGTGGCAAATAGGGCCATGTTATAAAAAAAAATAAAAGGACACTTAATTAAAAAAGGGACATCCAACTTTTTTGTCATCCAAATAAATCGAGTTCATTCAAACTTATTTGCAAACAAGAAAAGCTCGTCTATATAAACCAAAATTACCCTTAATTCTTTGAAACCCTAATTCAACTCCAATTTCATGATTTACACCTCAATTTAGCCCAATTTCATCAATTAACTAATTTTGACTCTTATTCCAATTTTGACCCCAATTTTGACACGCCACCGTCGGAGACCGCCGCTGATTGAGGTTTTTTTTATTTTATTACTTTTTTTTTTGAAAACTTACTTTTTGTGAAAAAAAATTCCGGCAGGTCAACCGCCCTTGACCGCCGGTTACCAGCGTTGACTTTTTTTTTTCTTTTTGAAAGTTTATTTTTTCTTAAAAATATTATTATAATAATATTATTGTCTTGGCTGCTAAATTATTGTTTCCAACAGTAATTTAACTATCTGAGAAACTAATATTTTCGATTGTAATATTACAGTAATATTTTTCATACGCTAAGAAAAACTAATGTTAATGTGAAAAAATATTAACATTACTGCAATAAAATTGTAAAAGAAATTAAATGTGATTGTGAAACTAATATTACTTTCAAATAATATTACTATGTAAATTAATATTACTATTAAAAGTTAGTATTTACGTGAGAAAAATATATAAATAAAGTTAACTTTACTATGAAAAAAATATTGATTTTACTGCGACAAAATTGTAAAAGAAATTTACCAAAATTAATGTTGCTGTGAAAACTAATATTAGTGTTAAAAATAAATGTTATTCTGAAAAAAAATATATATATAAACAAATTAATGTTACTGTGAAAAAAAATAATGTTTGTGTTAGAAAAATAAAAAAATAATGTTACTCTCAAAATTAATGTTACTAGAAAAATTAATATTATTGTGAAAATAATGTTATTGTGAATTTTAATATAACTGTGATAATTGATATTACAATGTTATCATTTAAAAAAAATATTAAAAATTAATAATAATAATGTTTGATGTGAAATTATTTGTCTTTAGTTAATAATAATATAATACTTAATTTAAATCCAAAAGCGCGTATGGTCTACTGGCAAGAATTCACTAAGAGGTCCGGTAAAAACTGGGTTAATATGTAATATTTGATAAAATTGGGTCAACGTGCAATATTGATGAAGTTAGTTTGTAATGGATGGAAATGATGAAAATTATATTACGAGGGAGTGTTTTAAACAAAAGACACGGGATGTATTTATTTGAGAAACTATTTTTGATCTGAATATATGTGCATTTAAGTCCATTGTCATAAGCATATACAGTTCGCCCCTACATGAAAAGAGCAACTCGATAAATAAATATTGATTTATTAAATACTCATTTAATATTTAAGATAAGATTTTAAAATATATTTAAAATTCATCTACTACAATCATGTTTATCAAATTAATCATCAATTAATTGAAAGTTTTTTGCTGATTATTTGTAGTTGTCAAATACCAATTTGTGAATGATTGATGACATAATATGCATTACTATGTTTCATTTTAACAAAACTACTCCCGCCATCCCACTAAATAATATTTTTGGGCTTTTAAAGAATAAGATTAAATGCATTTTTTTTTTTAATTTGGAGTTCCGGTTTCAAAAAAAAAAAAAAATGGAGTTCCAAAAATATATTAAAAGAGAACACCATATTTTGGGACAAATGTAGGACTACATATGCATGGACTTAATGCTTTTTAAAAAAGGTGAATCAAATATTGCTCTTATTATTTTTTGCAATTAATTCTATTTCTCAACAAAGTACGAAGAGTAAGGCAAATTTAAGATACATTAAATTGTTGGAATTTTAATATGACAAAGGGATTGCCAATTATTCTTATTATGATTTATAGAATTCTTATTTTTAAAATATTTATAAAATTATTTTTACTCGAATATGTTTATAGAATAGTTGATTAAACAAAAATATTAGTAGACTAAATTTTTAAGGGAGAAAATATGTTAAAAACTCAGTTGATTTATTGAAAAGAATTAGGTGGGTGTCTGGGAAAGCTTTTAGAAATAGATTATGAATTTTTTTTCTCACATAATTTGTTTTTAGGTATTTGCAAAAATAACTTTTGCTTTTGCTTATCTTAAAGTAAACAGTTGTAAGCTAAAATCAGCACACATGACCCTGTTTTTTCTATTTTAGTTAATTTTTCAGTCACCCCCAACTTAATTTAAAAAATAAACAATCAAAATGAACGTAACTCACAATCCATAACGTCTGCTTTTAAATAAGCTTTTGCAAACACCACTTTAGTGGACTATGTAAAACACTTCGTTGATTAACGAAAAATTAGTCGATTAACAAAAAGCTTAATAAACTAACTGAAAATTTAGTTAACTTGATTTGGTAGATTAATCAAATAACATATATCATCTAAATACAAGTAACAGAATTAAAAAGAAATAATAATAATAAACAAAAAGTTAAACCAATATATATAAAAGAAATAAGTGATGTTGACTTTCTTGAGCTTGTTGACCATGTTTTGGGCAAATATCAAAACAAAAATGTAGGGCAATTGTAGAGAAGTGGTGTTTGAAGGGTTTTGTTAAAAAAAAAAAAAAAAAACCAATAAGGTGGGTGTCTGTCTAAATTTATTTGGTGTCAGGGGCCTTTATCTAAATTTATTTCGTTTGAGGGGCCTATATCTAATTGCCCACAATAAATAATAAATAATACTGATAGCATTTTGGAAAAAGAACGTGAAAAATAATTTGGTAGGTCGGAAGATGATAGAGGCCCCCCATTGGATGCTGCTTTTAATTTTTGTTAATTTTGTTTTTGTATGTTCTTTCATTTAAGTCAATCAAATTTGATTTGACACTTTTATTTATTTTCCCCCCTTCTATTTTATCATCAATTACTAATTACAATTACAAAAATCGATATACACCCACACGGTGGGCCACACCTCTACTATTTGAAAATAGCTAAGAATCAATTAATTAATTGATGATGTATAATAATTAAAAAAAAAAAGGCTAATATAAGTCTACATTGTGTATGGACAATACATAATTCATTAATTTATTTGAATTTTTAAAATGGAATTTGTATTACTTTTTCAATTTTCACAACAGACAAGTTGCAATTAATTGATTTCGCTTCAATGGCACAGAGGAGACTTTAATAATATAAAATAATGCTCCACTAGTCTCGTGATATAATTTCTTTAAAATATACTGGTGCATTACAAATAAGCAAACTATAGGTTACTTATTTATAAATGGTTCAAACAAAAAACTTTTTTACACAAAAGTTCATATATTATCTAGAGGTGTGTAAAATATTAAAATATCCCCTCACATTTTTAAATGATCTAATTTTATCTTTCAATTCAATTTAACCTTTTTACACCAAATTTCACCAATTATTCAATTTTGACTTAACAATCAATTTTGAATACAATTTCTCCCCTTGCCGCCGATCTCCGGCTTGACCCTTTTTTTTTCTCTCAACATTTTTTGGCCCGTTTAAGCAATAATATTGTTGTGGTTGACAATCATATTAACTATATTACTGTTTTACACAGTAATATTGCTATATTACTCTCTAACACAGTAATACTAACACAACAAAAATCACTATTGTTGTGTAATAGAATAATGTTAATATGTTGACAGTTCAACAAAGACAAACATAATAACTATCACTTCACGTAGACGTCAAGTGAGGAACGAGCCAAATCGCCCCTCATCGGTTACTCCACATTTTTCCTCGCCCAATGTTATCCGAGCTTGTCGTTTCGTATTCGTCCTTACTACATAGACATTTCCCACACGCACGAGGTTTCAATCAACCAGTTCCACCCCAACGCCATAAAATACATGACAAGTTTCTCCATGGTGTTAACCGCGTACAATATTGCCTCTACCACTGAGCGATTTTACTCTTGCTTCCTAGCTCGATTACATAATTTTTTTCTTCCTATATTCTATATTTTCGTTCGCCCTCATGTTAAGTTCCTCTAATGCCCGAACAAGGAACATGACTAGAGAAGATACTTTTTTCTACGTGAGCCTCGATCCCTTTTTAGATTTGCCTACCTAATGAAAATTCGAGGTCGCATTAGCGAAGGAAAAAAAAATGAGGAAGCCAGCGGACCGTGCACTACAATGAGGTCTTTATAAGGCTGTTGGACTGGGTACTCTGATAAGGTCTTCAGGAGGCCGGCGGACCGGGCACTCCGTTTAACCTTGAACACTTCCTTTTATTCGCCATCTCTTTTTAGAATATAGATGCGACCCATTAATTCATAAGGGTAAATTATAAAGGGAGGGACGTCAGGCTTCCCTGCCCGAATCCTCATAAAGGGTACAAAAAGAAAAGAGACGGTGCCCCATCAAAAAAAAGGCCTGACACGCCCGAGCGAGCTCTCTTATGTAGAGTATCCGTTGTCTTGTGCCCCACGTACTGGGCTATCCCTCCACCCTCTTCGAGATACTGAACCTTCCCTCACCGGGACCTGTGTTTCTGGGAGAACACCCCTCTTCTATCTTCCGTGTTCCGTGGGCTAATAACCTAGCTTCAGGCTCTTCGCCTGACCGTTTTATCTTTTATCCCCCCCCCGGCTGGCTCTCATTTTTCAGCTAGTCCTCCTCTTTCTATCACCTCAGTCTTCTTCCAGGTCTCCGCTTTCGGAACCCCCTCCCAGTAGCACTCCTCGGAGTCCCTCTGCTCGCCAACAACTTCCC
Source organism: Erythranthe guttata (assembly GCF_000504015.1). The sequence goes on along the minus strand of NW_012194115.1, from coordinate 1,053,002 downwards.
TCATTTGGTCCCCAAGAGGGAATTTCATCATCAAGTGGTGGGTGCAAGTTATGGCGCAAAAGCGATTTAGTGTTTGTCGGGCGATGATGATGATTTAGCTCAAGGAGGTATTTTAGGACCATGAAATTGGCCGTGTATGTCTGCGGGAGCGCCTTGGTGCCTAGAGTAACTGATAATCTACGTATGAAAAACCGCAAGTGTACAATATCGCGTTTTGTAGAATAGAGAATTCCAGATATCGATCCACAGAGAATTAAGTTCCTAAATTTACCAAGTATCGTAATTATACTATTCTAAACTTTATTTAGATAATCGAAAGGATGGGATAAATGAAAGCTAAAAAAAAACAATAATAAAACACCGGTCCGCTAGGACAAGCGAGGAATTCCGACGTGTGATGACTTCTAGGGTGAAATCCACCTGTGTACTATCGATAAAGATCTAAAAATTCAAATTTAATGTCAATTCTATATTCGCTAACCCAGACACTAAAATACCCTAATCCCCATCTCCAGTGTAGTTAGAGTCTACCCACAGGTCCGACATCTCCGTTCACAACCTGATATTAAGAGAACATTTAGGTCAAGTCCTTAACGGCTACCCGAGGTGCATCACGTCTCCATTTCCACAACCCGAGCTATGTTTTCCTAAAATCAAATGATAAATCCTCTCTCGTGTTCACTCACATTTACAATTAATTCACCTATTGGCCAAACAATCGAAAGTATTTAATACAGGAAAACATAAACATAATCAAAGAACGACAAATAGATCACAGATCTGGAAATTAAAATCAATATATACAAGGTTTCATTTTTCTAAAAGAAAATGTTCAGTTCATTACAAACATAGCATCAAAATGAATAACACGAGAAATCATAAACTAAACGTAAAGAAAAAGCTTATGAAAAACCCGAGTCAAAACCCGAGTCGAAGCTTCCCGCGTAGAACTGACCAAAACCGAAGAGAAAACCGAAGAAGAAGTTAAAGGTTTAAAAATGAAGAAGAAACCCTCTATTTATAGTAAGAAAAGAAAGACAAATATGTGGTCTGAATTTATGTGCCTTGATCGCGATACGGGCATCATGGATCGTGATCTGGCAACCTCGGAAACTGCACAACGCCTTTCTAGATCGCGATCCAGGATCGCGATCTGGGTCTTGATAAACAAACCTTATATTAGAACTCCCCAAATCTGCATCAACTTCAAACACTGTTTTGAGCCTTTTTCAGCCCAAATTTGACAATTATGCATTTCACAAAAGTTGTAGCCCTTCCAGTTGACTTTCTAAAACCACCTGAATCAGAGCAATCGAAGGTTGTATGAGAGAGCGAGAATTCACTATTTGCACGTGTTTGGATTGATTCTCGGCTTCGCTTCCAAAATCGTTTCGAATCGGCAAAAATAGCTTCTCTTTACCTAAAAGTGAAAAAAAACAACATAATATATACAAATAACGCCGAAAACTCAGACGAATGAAGACCAGATAAAAATATTAAATAAGTAAAAGTCATACATAACGAACACTTATGAGTAACCTGGAGCGAGACTTCGCCTTTGGCCTCCACTACTTCTCCTGTGAAATCGCAGATGGGGGCTTTGATAAGGTTGACTCCTAACCCGAGGCCCATCCTCTCTAAGCAGTCGGCGTATATCACGTCGACAAAACTTCCCCTATCCACGAAAACCCGAGATACGTCATATCTTGCGACGTGCGCGGTGATGACCAGCTCATCATTGTGGGGGTGCCAAATCCCGCGGCTGTCCATTTCACTGAATCGGATGGGCGGGGAGCTCGTCTGTGTTAAACATACCTCTGCATCCCTTGGAGCAGTCCCTGCGGCCATCCTGGCATATTCCTTCCTCTTTCTATGGGAATCCCCTCATGTGGGTCCGCCCATGATCATCAGTATGTGCCTCTTCCAAGCCTCCTTATCCCGGCGGGCATTGACCCCTTCTCCTCTCCTGAGCTCGCCTCTGTTTTCCTTTACGATTTCCCGTAGCATGTCGCTCCGGGCTAACCTTTCCAATTCATGTTTCAAGTGCTGGTAATCGTGAGTACTGTGCCCATACTCGTTATTGAAACGACAATGCCAGCCAGTACCCTGATTTTTCTGGAGTCTCTTTGCCCTGATGGATGACCATTTGACCTTGAGATCATTCTTCATATCGCGCAATATGAGTGCTCGAGAGCTGGTTAGGATAGCGTAGTGGTAGAAATGCAGACCCAATTCCGTTCGCCTGTCTGGGGCCCCCCCGGCTAGGGGCAACATCCGTAGGCCGTGGGGCCAAGGGGCGAGCCTCCCTTCTCCTAGGCTCATCACTTTGTTCGGCCTCCTTCTTGCTTTTGGCTTATTCTATGTTGATGTATACTTCCGCCCTTTTCAAGAGTTCGTCATATATTTGGGGGCTTCTTAGTTAGTGATTTGAACAGCTCACTATCCTTCAATCCCTGCAGTAGGGCATTGGTTAAGATATCATGTGAGAGACTTGGGACATTTAATGTGGCATTAGTGAATCTTCGGATGTAGTTCCTCAAGGGCTCGCCCCTCTCTTGGCGAACTATAAATAGGGTGAGGGCAGATTTTTTCTGCTTCTCCGAACCGACGAAGTGATCTAGGAGCATCGAGCTAAAACCCTTGAAGCTATGGATCACCCCGTCAAGAAATTGGTTATACCAGAACTGGGAGGACCCTTCCAAGGTAGTGGCAAATGCGATGCATTTTATGCCATCCGAGAATCTGTGCAAGTGGACCGTACTCTTGAATTTGCACACATGCGCCCAAGAGTCCGTGGTTCCATCATAAGTGAAGGGGACTGCGATGTATCCCATCGGCAGGGTGGCTTCCATGATCTTATCGGACAAGGGGGTGCTCTCATTCCCCGCTTTCTTAGTAGGCAACACGTTCTGCTGGAGCTCGGTCACCTCCCGCCGCGAGCCCTCTATACTCTTGTCTAAGACTTCCTGGACACGCGACGTGGCTTCCATGGAAATATGGCTTCTCGTTGGCAGAGAGCGAGCGATCCTCTTCTTGCCCTTCACCGGGGTGCCTTGTCATACGGTCCTTCTGCACAACCGCGGTAACTGTTCGCTGGATGTCTTTCAGCACCTGGACCACATGGGAAGCCAGTGGTTGGCCTGTCTGGGTGGGGGCATTTTCACTACCGGAGTAGGCGGAGTAGGATGGTCCTCCTCTCTCATTCTGCAACCATACCTCCTTGTGGGGTGATGTCATTTTTCGTGATTTCTGACTGCTCAGTGGCGAGCATTTGTTGGTGGATAACCTACACGCAAGTGCGCGTATCGTACAAGAAATAAAGTTGATTTTTAAGTCCATGTATCGATCCCACAGAGAATATTTAATTACTTAATCCTAGACGCTAAATCCTAGAAATTATTATCAAGCCCACCCTACACAGTGGAAAGATGAATAATTAACTAAACTAAATTAATGCAAATTAAAACAATAAAAACAACGAAAGCAGTTAATACGAAGATTAATCAGAGAAAACAAGCCTAGGATTTTATTCTTCCCCCTATGTGATTATTAATTCCCCAATTCCTTCAATTATGCAAGCAATTAACTCGGATTATTAACCTGAGATGATAAATTAATCATAACTCACTTCCGCGTGTATTATGATTCTAATACTCTAGATTCACTTACTGTATTAATCATAATTCCACAGTTTTGACCCTTTATTTATCCAATTCATCAATTTGTACTTAAAATACAATAAATCAACATTTTAAGCACCAATTATCATTAAAACACACCAAAAGCTCCAATTAAAAGGTACGATTAAGTGTAAAAATATACACTTAACACACCCCCAAAGTTGAACTTTTGCTTGTCCCAAGCAAAATCTACACATAAGCAAATAACTCAACTACTACATCTCATTACATAGATTAATGATCAATTTCACGTTTTCAGAACTTGTAATTATAATGAAAATTCTTAGGCATTCGCAAGCTCAAATTCAAAAGCACTTAGTCACTTACCATTGCCAAAAACCACAAATCATGCAATTGCTTAAAGCATCAAATATTTGTAAATTAAAGATAGAAAGAATTTATGTTTACATGCATATGTTCGACTCCGAATACTCACCAAATTCTTCTACTTTACTAATATCGAATATTAATCTATTGGGATCATTGGGGCTTTTTGGCTTTCAATTGTTAGGCTCTTTGGTTCGAGGTAGGAAATATGGGTATATGTGGCTATACTTCTTGAATTGAGGTGATTACACTAAAATTTGAAAGATGAAAGATAGGCGTTTGAAACAATGAATTCACCTCCAATGACTTTAATAAACTCGATTCTCAAGAGTTTAAAAGTCTCCACTTTTGCTCTTAAGACAATGGATCGAGCTTTCAAAAATAATTCAACAACTAGTCCCTCTAGTCTCTTCTTCTTCTTCTTCTTCTCTTTTTTTTTTTTTATTATTATTATTTTTTTCTAAGAAGAAGAAGAAGGACTTTTATAAAAAAAATCAACTGAACTCCAAGGGGTAATTTTTCAAGAATCTCCATCTATTCTACCTTGTACACATTGGCTAAAAGAAAGAACACCTTTTCTCCGAGGCTCAAATCAAGGTTCTAAGGATATTTCGATAAAAATGTCGGCTTGAAAGGCTCAAATGGTTCAAATATGGCCCAAATCATATCCCAAATCACTCACTAATAAATACTTCGTATCATAAATTTCCTAAGGTGAGTTCTAAAACTGAACATAGCATGATCTAACACAAATTAATTCCAAATTTAAAATAAAAAACATTCAACCAAAGCAATGCACAAAGTGTGATTCCTAGCAATAATTCGTTTCTAAGTTCCGTTGAATCGAAAGCTGAACAAACATCTAATCCTTATCACACAAAACAAGTAATCTCATCATCAAACATTGATCATCTCTCATCATCATAACTCATCGATGCATTCGACTCAAGCAATTATTTTTTTAATTTTTTATTGGAACGATAAAAGCAATAAAAATAGAAAAATAAAACATCTAAAATAAAAACCTAAGGCATGCAACTAAAGCAAATAAGCACAAAAACATGTTTTTCTACCCCCAAACTTAAAATTTTCGTTGCCCTCAACGAAATTAGCACAAAGTTTAAGGATAGAAAACACCTGATTTAGTCGGAATCGTCGTCATCGGGGTATGAGAATTTCTGGGAAATAAATCTGATTTTTTTTTTCCATTTTTTTGGTTGCCCAAAATGTGTTCGGACGGCCGTCCCGTGATATGAGCTTGTTTTCGGACGGCCGTCTAGCAAGCAGAGACTTAATTTTCAAGTTTCTGGATTTCAGACAGCCGTCTGGGATTTTGCTAGGATTTTCGGACGGCCGTCTGGACCCTCTGACCACGTTTTCGACCCTGGAAATTAAAATTCAAATAGATTAATTAGAATGCATGCCTATGAGAATAAAAAAAACGAAAAATTAAAGAAAAATACGAAAACAATAAAGCTCGGGTTGCCTCCCGAGAAACGCTTAGTTTAAAGTCTTCAGCCTGATGTTGCTTCTTTATTTTCAAGCAAAAGTGACCGAAGTCACTTGGCAATCTTTACTCGCTTCTCAATGCGGTTTGAGCCGGCTCCATTTCACGTTGAACGTACGATTCAAATCTCGCTCCTTTATCTTGACTACTTTGTGAGGAAGAATCTCTTGGACAATAAACGGCTCCGACCACTTTGATTTGCGCTTCCTTGGGAATAGCCAAAGACGGGATTTCCACAATAACACCAATTGTCATTTGTGCAGTTTCCCTTTGACTTTATCCTTACGCCCCCAGTAGCTTGAATCGTCCCTCTCTCGTAGCTTGCTCGATTCTTTGGGTGGCAACATCCTCCTTGCACTTTCATCGTCGTTAATACCCCAAATCTTATGACTTTCTCTCGGAGGAGTTGAAATTGAGTCCACAAAGTAAACTTGCTCCTTCCGATTCCCGTTTTTGCCATCATCTCCTGCACTCAAAGATGCTTTCCCATGATCCAAGATCAAAACATCAAATTTTTCATGATTTGTAAAACCCATAAGGTCAATAGCAAAACAATTATTATTATCACATGGATTTTTATTAGCACTAAAAACATTGAACTGTCATTGTAAGATCACCACTAGCACAATTAATTAGAGTTTTCGACGTGGCTAAAAACGGTCTCCCCTCGATAAGAGGTATCTCCATATCCTCATCTATATCAAGTATAACGAAATCAACAGGGAAAATAAATTTATTAACTTTCCCTAGCACATTCTCTAAAATACCTTTTGGGTAAACTAAAGACCTATCGGCTAATTGAAGAGTTATAGCCGTCGGTTCAATCTCAACTGACCCAAGATTTTTAAAAGTGGAATAAGGCATAAGATTAATGCTAGCACCTAAATCAATGAGCGATCAAATTTTTTTACCTCCTATAGTACAAGGAATAGTAAACTTACCTTGATCGCCGAGTTTTTGTGGAAGGGGCTGGGTAAGAATTGCACTGCATTGCTCGGTGAGTTGGATCACCTCGTTCCCTTGCAATTTCTTACCTTTCACCACGAGATCCTTGAGGAACTTCACCCATGTTGGAATCTTTTGAAGTGCTTTGATGAAAGGAATATTTATGCGAATTTCCTTCAACTTATCCAAAAACCCTTGGTATTCGGCATCGATCTTCTTCTTTAGAAACTTTTGAGGATATTGAATTGGTGGGGCTCGTGCAATCACTATTGATGGCGGTTTTTCTTGAATTGATTCATTTTCCTCAATCACTTTTTGCTTCTCGATTACCGTATTTCGTTTCTGTTTTCGTAGGCTTCCTCCAATTGCTTACCATTCTTCAAGGTGACTGTTTGACACGTCTCGACCTCGATCGTTTTCGTTTGCAATCTTTGGGGATATGGGATTGGTTCCACCCATTCGGCTACAGTGACTTGCGGCTTAATTGAGATTTTTTCCTTTTCCTCGATTTTGAAATCGATAGCTTGGCACGTCTCGAACTTTTGCTTTCGAGGATCTTCCGCATTCGATGACAGTGTTCCTACCGGATGGTTCTCTTCATTCAATGCGAATTTTGCGAATTGAGTCTCTAAATTTCGCAGCGAGGCTTGAGTAGCGGTCATAAATTGGGCCAATATTTCCTCCGTGTTTGATTTTTGGGCCGGTGGATTGTTGCCTTGATAGCTTTGTTGAGGAGGGGCTTGATTTTGAAATTGACCTTGAGGTCTTTGATACCCTTGGCTTTGTTGATTTCCTTCGTATTGCCCTTGTCATCTCCACCCTTGATTTTGGAATTGGCGAGGCGCATTGTTGACGTAGTTGAGCAATTCCACCTCTTGTTGGCATTGGAGCATGTAATGATTTCCACCGCAAAGTTCACAACATGGAGAATCCACGGCTTGGACTTGCTGTGGGGGATTTATTTTGATGCGTTGGAGCAAGAGTTGATTTTGTTGAGAAATTTTGGTCATTTGAGCTTGAAGGGCCGTAATTGCATCCAACTCCAAAACTCCGGGAACTTTATTGGCTCCACTAATCGTCCTTTCGCTTGATTTGGCAAACCCGTCTGCGCAATTTGATCGAGCATAATAAATGAATCCGGTATTGATTGACTCATAAAGTTACCCCCGGTTGATGCATCTAAAACGATTCTCGCATTCTCGTTAATTCATTGGTAGAAGATGTGAATTTGCCGCCATTGTTCCACTCCATGTGTTGGACACTGCCGCATAAGAGTTTTAAATCTCTCCAATGCCTCGTATAATGGCTCCCCTTGATCTTGGACGAAATTATGAATTTCCCGTCGTATGCTCTCGTCTTTCTCTGGTGAGCTGTAAACTTTCATAAAAATTTTAGGAGTTGAGGCCATGACGAGATAGAATGGGTCCCTTGGGACATCAACCACTGGCGAGCTCTTCCTTGTAGGGAGTTCTTGAAGAGAATTAATTGAAGCGCTTCTTGGGAAACGCCGTTTTGACGATGGGAATTACAGGTATCTAGAAAATTGACAATGTGAAGATGGGGATCTTCATCTGCCAATCCACTAAATAGCCCGTTATTTTGGAGCATCGCCACGAGGCCTTGCTTGATCTCTAAATTGTGCGCCTCAATGGGTGGATATTGGATGCTCGGGCGGAATCCATCGAGAGGCGGGATTATGTAGTCCTGAAGTGCCCGTGGCCGAACTGCTGGCTGTAATGGAATGAGCGGGTTGGTCTTGGATGCAAATTCCATTCGCATCGAGAAAATGACCCTCTGCGTCTCTGCGTTCTTCGTCTGCCATTATATTATTTGCGCGTTGAAGTCTCCTAGCGGCTCGAAAAGTATGTTCGATTTCGGGATCAAATGGTTCTTTGTCGAGATCGAGCCTCCTGCGCATAAACGGTACCTAAAAAAAACAAATTAAATGGGTGAATCGTGGAATTTTTTTAAATTTAGAACTAGAATAAAATAGATAATTAAAATATTCCCCGACAACGGCGCCAAAAACTTTTTGGTGGATAACCTACACGCAAGTGCACGTATCGTACAAGTAATAAAGTGGATTTTTAAGTTCAAGTATCGATCCCACAGAGAATATTTAATTACTTAATCCTAGACGTTAAATCCTAGCAATTATTATCAAACTCACCCCTACACAGTCGAAATATGAATAATTAACTAAACTAAATTAAAGCAAATTAAAACAATAAAAATAACGAAAGCAATTAATACGAAGATTAATCAGAGACAACAAGCCTATGTGATTATTAATTCCCCAATTCCTTCAATTATGCAAGCAATTAACTCGTATTATTAACATGAGATGCTAAATTAATCATAACCCGCTTCCGCGTGTATTACTATTCTAATACTCTAGATTCAATTACTGTATTCCCACGCAATTAATTCTAGAACACAACATTAAGCATAAATCTCAGTAAGGGCTATCTAAGAGATTAACTATATTCCTATGTTAATACCACAAATGCTCTTCTACCACAGTTCTAATTATTAACCCGATCTTCTGATTCATGCGATTAACAATAACATAAAAGCACATAAGGTGATCAAGTTTATGCACTTAATAAAACAAGTAGAAGAAATAATCCGGAATTAAAACTTGCATAAAATCATAGAATTGGGTTCATAAATCCCACGTAGGGTTCCAAATAAAATCATATAAATAAAGAGTTAGCTACTCATGATTAAATTCAAAACAAAATAATAATTCATGAAAAGATAAACTATGCTTGTAATCTTCGAATTCTTCGTTATTGCTTCGTTGTTCTTGAAATTGCGTAAAATATTGATGCCCAATTGTGTGCTTGACTTGGTCTTATATAGGGTGGAAAAGTTGGAGAAAAAGGTAGTTTCCTTGTGCAATTAGGATTCCTATACTGTGCCTTTACGCCTTCTCGGACGGCCTTCTGAGATTTTGTACTAAAACTCGGACGGCCGTCTCAAAAGCAGAGACTGCTTCTGTTTCTCAGACGGTCCTCTGAGATTTAAGTGTATTTCTCATACGGCCGTCTGGGCTATATTTCTTCAGATTTTTGACTTATTCACTTTTCGCCTATATTTTCTCCAAAATTGCAGTTTTGACCCTTTATTATCCAATTCATCAATTTGTACCTAAAATACAATAAATCAACATTTTAAGCACCAATTATCATTAAAACACACCAAAAGCTCCAATTAAAAGGTAAGATTAAGTGTTAAAATATACACTTAACAACGCTATCCTTGGGTTGCGGGCTATTCGTGTGTATTGACCATTGGTGAGCGCTAGCGGACTCTTCTGGTTATGTGGATTGGGGGCTCGCTTTCTTAAAAGTTGGGTGTTGATCTCCCTGGAGGAGGACTATAGCTTCGATCCCATGTACGTGGATGGGTCTCTTGTTTGTCACTGCAGACCTTTCTGCCGTTGTTGTCACTTCAGCCGCAAAACAAGTCCCATTTATATGTCAACCGCCCATTCGTAGGGTGCTGGGGCTAGTGGCAACCTCAATGGGATTTGAACTTGAAATACATTGATTTTTTACTCCTTAATGCATTGAAGTAAGATTCATCTTCCCATTAGCATGTGCGTATACATAATTACAATAATAAGTATAATAAGATCTCAATCTGCTGCTTATCGATCTTTTCACTAAACAATTATAAGATGATCGATAAAATGAACTCGATCATGTCTTGATAACACAGACAATGTTCACATTGTTCCCCATGGGACTGCACCCAATTCTAGGAATATTGTCACAAATAAACAAAACAAATGATTTTATATGTATGTTGCAGTATAAATAAATAAATAATAAATAAATACATAAATAAACGATTCTTGGATATGTTTGTGATCTAAAAGTATGTTTGGATGGCTAAACAAATTAAATAAAGGGCATAGAAAATTTGACCAAAATCTATATATAGTGAGCTGTGTAGACCTGGCTTAATTCTTGGGATATTTTTTAATTAAAGTCGGTGGACATAATATATAACTCTATCAACAAAGTGCATGTGAACACCAATAATATAATATTATTAGGTTTACTAGAATTGGAACAAGTATATTTACTACAAAAGGAAATCTCCATGTGTTTCTGTTCTGGGCAAAAAAGGCATATAACCTGTCAGAATAATCCCACTTGCCACGAGTACGGACACTAATAATTTTTATTTTTATTTTCTTTTTAAAATAATAATAAAAAAAAATATCAAATTTTATTGCGCGAGGAGATTATTTGCAGCAGTACAAGCCTATATCAAAATGCTGAATTAAAAGAATTCTATGGGGCATGCAGTTCTAATGAATTATGGAAAATTTTGTTTGGAAATGACTGTCTGCCATTGTGGCTAATGGCACGGCGTCTAAGGGTTCATCTACCGAGTATCGAACAATATGCATAAAATGAAATGGGAAAATCGGCTAAAACTTCCTCAAAAGTATTTTGTATAATATATATATATAGCTAATAGTACACTTCGCCAAATATTTTGAATTTGCTAATAGTTCATAGATCGAGCAGCTTAGTTGGACAATTTAACCTGGAAATAGATAGTTTATATTGATAATAGACAACTTAGTTGAAAAGTTTAGACTGAAACTAAACAGTCTAGTTTGAGAATGAGCAACTTAATTAGAGAATTTATTCAGAAAATAGATTTCTTAGACTCAAAATCAATGAAAAGAACATTTTTCCACTGACGTGATGAGCATAAATCATGCGGCTGGTGGCAAGGGACTGGCAAGGATCGTCGGAAGAGAGGAAGTAATGCTATTTCTGGGTGCGGGTACAGTTTGAAAGATGAAATAATGTATTTTCAGTCTAAACTCTCTAACTAAACTGTCCATGAACCTTTAGCAAAATGCAATGATACAAATATTATAATCTGAAAAAATATTAGTACCTAGAGGAGTTTAGCAAATTGTCCGAAAAGAAATCGACCTATCATAAAAATCTATAGAATAACATATAAAATTGTGAAATACATTACTTTTATGATAATGCGTCAACTTAATTTGTTTAATCGGAAAAAGAGAAACGTTTATGTAGATAGCACATGTGATGTTCATAAGTTTATTTACAACATGTACTAGTCCCAGGCCGGCTCGTTGTTTTTAGATGTCCAGCTAGGTTTGCACATAAAAAATATGCTCGTACATTGAGGTGGTGTGTTTGTAAATGTTTTTTCAAAGTGATTATAAGTTTTTTTTTTTTTTTTTTCAAAATCAGTTTTTTTTTAACACTAAACAACTCATAATTACTTTGGAAAAACGTTTACAAACACCAGCTAAATGTATAGTATGTAGGTTAATAGTTTAATTCCAACAAAATGTTCAGTTCTATTAGTATAAGTGAGCTTAAAATATGAGTTTTTGTGAAGAGGTCCTTGATCAACCCTCTTTATTATTTTACGTTTATAGATTATATTTTTTTACCAATAAACCAATCCCTTTACTATTATTACAAATAAAAGACAAATGTAATGTATATGACAAAATTACCCCAACCCTTTAAACGCAACTCCTAATTGTAACCCAAATTTAACTTCAATTTCATTAATTTGACAAAAAAAAAATCCAATTTTGACTTTTCCCTTTTCAAACTCTTTTTTTGTCCGACGGTATCCGGCGTTGATCTTTTTTTTTTCTTCTTTTTTTTCCTCCCGCCGCTAACTGCTAACAGTAATATTACTGTCAATCACATAAATATTTTTTTGGCTTTTTTATTTTGCTTAATTTTTTGATTGATCAACGTAATAATATTAATGTGGTTAACAATACTTTAAACACAATAATATTACTGTGGTTGACAGTAATATTACTGTTGTCAACCACAACAATATTTTTTTCTCACTTTATATTATGTTTGCCTTTGTTGACTGATCAACATAGTAATATTACTGTATTACACAATAATTTATTATGTAACATAATGATTTTGTTATGTTAATATTACTGTGCTATAAAGTAATATAGCAATATGATGGTGTTAAACAGTAAATTAGTTAATATTATTGTCAACCATAGTAATATTACTGTTTTTTAAGAGGGTCAAAAAAATGTTTAGGAAAGAAAAAAAGGTCAACATCGACGGCAACAAGGAAGAAAAAAATCAACGTCGGAACCGGCGATCTACGGTGGAGATGGTCAAAATTGGAGTCAAAATTGGGTTAGGGGTCAAAATTGAATAATTGGTGAAATTTGAGGTCAAATTAAGATTAAAATAGATTACATGGATGAATTGAAACATAATTAAACGTGAGGGGTATTTTAATCTTTCACACATATGAACTTCATCTAGACTTTTTTATACAAGAGTTTTGGTCTGATTCTCTTTCTGAATAAATAGCCCGTGGTGGACTTATTTGTAATAGCCTCTAAAATAAAATGTGAGTTTTTTGGAATCAACTAAAATATTTAAGCAAATTGAGTTTTTTAGTCCTGTAATTTTGCTAGGTGGCAGTTTTAATCCATCATGTTTCAAAATCAAAAATTTAGTTCTGTTAGTTTCAAAAGTTGAGAATTTTGGTCCTATAACCTGGTATAACAGGTTAGGCAATGGGGGTTGAATGAGTTGTTATTTAATTTATAGACATATATAAATAGATTAAAAATAATCTAAATGATGAGGCTGATGAGTTGGAAGATTTTGGAGGAAAATAAAATATACCATCAAATTATTTTTTTATTTGATGAATGAAATAAGCATTTTAGTACTAACTATTTTTTTAATTAATATTTCATAGTCTTCATGATAAAAATAGTAATTAACTATATTTTATTACTCAGTTATGTGTATTTGTTATTCTTAGTTTGATAATGTATTTTATGTTTGGAGGCTTCAGAATAATTTTTTGCTACATTTAGTTTAATAGAATTTTGAATATATTTTATTATTATTATTTTTAATTAGTAAATGTGTTTGCAGTTTTTTATACTAATTACGACTCTGCATATCATTAACTTTACAAAAGTTTTAATATAACGTTTTTTTTTTGTATTTTTGTTGAATTTGATTGTTGGTTCAATTCCACCGTAATCACTAGTTATATATTTGTAAAAAATGAAATATTTAAATAAATATGAATTTAATTACTATTTTTACCAAATAAAAACTAAGAAATATTAATTAACCATTAATTATGCTTATTTTCTTCATAAAAAATATAATGGTATATTTTAATTAATTTGAGTTTCTTTATTGCAAAAATATAACAAAAAATAAATATATAAATTAATATGTTAAATATATCCCATTATTTTGGTGTCTTTGACCCCGGGGATCAAACTTCTCTCCAAAACCATCCAACCCATTAACCACACATTACATAATTTATTTTTATTCTATTTATTTTTATAAATTAAATGTCAACTCATTCAACAACTATCACATTACCTGTTACAGCCAAGGTTGTAAAAAGTGGTAATCGGGTCCGAGTCGGTTAGGCACCGACTCACGATTAATCGGTGCGGCGGTGATTAATCGGTGAGAAATCGAAAATAAATCGGTTTTTAAATTTTTAATATAATATATTTCTAAATATTATTTATAAATATTCCAAACATATATAAAAAGATATTTAAACATTGTTATATCTCCATCATGTATATATCCTAATAACATAATAAAAGTTTAATAATCATAAGATCATAATACATAAATATTCTTATAAAATATAAATAAAAAAACATTTTTTTTGAATTTACATTTATTCTTGAACATTTCTCGCATACATCATTCGTTCTTTAACAATAACAATTAACATAAACAAAATAAGGCTTAAACTCATATTTTCTTTTATTAAAATCCAACTTTTATTTTGAATTATAAAAAAAAAAAAACAAACAAACCAATTTTTGCCACCGAGTTTGACCCGCCTTAAAGGTTTGACCGCATCGGACCGCCTCACAGGCAAAATACCGATTTTTCAAACCTTTACACTAAAATCGTAAAGGTTTTGGACCGCCTCCGCCTCGGAGACCGATTAATCGGCCGCCTCGGCCGATTTTTAGAACACTGGTTACAGCAGACCACAAGACCAAATTTTCCCAACTTTTTTAACTTACGGGACTAAAATTCTGATTTTGAAACGTGCTAGACTAAAACTCCCAAATAACAAACTTACAGAACTACAAAACTCATTTTGCCAAATTAATCCCCATTATCCCGCAATTTATTTTCGTAATTTTTTCAACACAAAACAATGTATAATACGTATATCATATTCCGTATACAACATGAAATGAAGCAAATTATATGTCATGAGGATAACTAGGTAGTAAAAGACTCAATTATAAATATTATAGAATACACATAAACTAAAAAATAAAACAAAAAAATGATTTGAATAAAATAAAAATTATCTTCCACAATTGAAATTTGATGGAGCAGCCATACATACATACTCAAGTAGTTGTAAAATGGGATCATGTTATTTGAACTAATAAATCTTGTATGGGTCCAATTACCCTCTCGCAATAATTAATAATTATATAAACTATTCAACAGTGATGATCATAGATTTTATTTTATGTTTGACAGGACGATAAAATTGAAAATTCATGTAATAATATCAAATCACCCAATCAAAACTATGGTATGATTAGTATTAGATTCGGAAGGATTTGCTAATCTAATCACATATAACTCAAAATCATTAAGTGTTGATTTTATTTGAATTTAGTATTCCAACTAGCAAATATCAGTGCCACCTGAAACTTGACAACAATTTTTGGGATCGCAAGTCAACGGGATATAAATCCCATTATTAAATGGAAATGCTTTTTGCAGAAGGGTTTTTACTAGTCATCGAGGGGTTTCAATCATTTTTAATCTTTTAAACTTTAGAATTCTATCAAATTCTTAAAACCTCTCTTGAAAAATTCCAAATTCTTTCTAACTCTCAGTATTCAATCCGGTACTTGCCGGTCACGACTTACGATAAATTTTACTAATTTAATTTTATTTATATCAATTTATTTGTGATTTTGGTATCAAATATAGGTTTAAGATTATGCTTTATGTATTAGGAGTCGGAAAAAAGGAAAAAAAGAAAAAGACAAACAAACAAACAAACAAACTGTAACGGTTTCGTACTCTAGGGCACTGAACATTAAATTTTTGAATGATTCGTGCTTCAAAGTTCGAAACCCCTGCACAGATTTGTGCTCTTCAGCAAGAAGTTTTCTATCTTTTTGATAGTTTCGTACTCTAAAGCACGAAAAATTCGATTAATTTTTTTGTCATAGCACGAGAAATTCATATATATATATATATATATTAGTAAATATAGTACATGAACTGAACGATTAAAATTGAATCTAGCATTTTCGATTAACTACATAGCACCAGTCCATTAACATAATTAATGGAATTCATGAAAGTAAAATAACTGGATGACATAATCCATTACACAACAATAATTGTTCAAGCAATTAACCAAATCGAGCAATCACGCATAGTTTTAATATAAAAATAGACATTACATACCCTAATGTAGGGTGGTTTCGGTACGGTTACCGAACATTTTGTTCAATACCGTGTACCTATCGTATCTTTCGGTATTGAAAAATTCTATACCGTTACCGTACCAACAATTGCGGTATACCGTTATTCGGTATACCGTTAGTTTCGGTACGGTATGATCGGTACGTGGTAATCTACCGTACATCATTTTGTTGATTAACTCGGATGATACCATAATTAAGATGAATACTAAATAAATGCATAAATACAACAAATTAAGCAAATGAATATGGTAATCAGGCAATTTACATGAATGTACATTATACGACCGTAATAGCACTTCAATTAACTAATGATTACTAAGATATCTATAGAAAATTTGTAGAAACTAATGAGCAAAACAGTTTCATGGTTTATATAAAGAGAAAAAAAAAAAAAAAAAAAAAACTATGTTGCAATAATGCAAATGAAACAAAAGGCTGGGAACTTAGGGGGGGAAAGAAAGGGAGAGAAAATTATGGCAAAAAGTATTCCACCAATAAGAGATTAGTTGGACGTCGAAACTAACGAAGTACGTGACATAAACAACTTCAACGAGAGCCAAATATTGAGTTTGCATAAATATATGAAAATAATAAAAAAGAAAATTATAATTATGTATATATAATATATATAGGATGTATCATATCTTTATTGTTGTTTTTTTATTTTTTTTAATAATATTTGTTGACTATATTTTTTTATTTAACAATATAAAAGGAAAAATATGTTAACTAATTTTTAAAATAAGTTGCGGTACGGTACGGTATTACCATGGTATTGAAGATACAATACCGCTACCGTACCGTAAGACAATGGTACGGTACCGATACCGTACCAAATGCAGTGGTAACCGATAGTTCGGTATTTATTCGGTAATTTGTGGTAGGTATACCGTGGTAATCGGTATTTGGTAATTTTTGCCCAGCCCTACCCTAATGTATACAAACCACCTAGACATTTATTTAATTTTTTTTTATATGAAAAAACAAAATATTATTAGGCACTCATGGCCAAATTGGAAGAAATAGAAGACTCTTTTAAATAATCCGTCACGGATATAGAAGCAAGATCGTGAGCAAGGCGATTGCAGGGTCTCTTAAAGAAGGAAAAAGAACAAACTGAGAAGAAAGAAGACAGGGAAAAACATTCATCTAAAACAGCTCTAAAGGACTTGAAAGTTCGAGTCTTTTCGCGCAATGCATCAATAACTTCTACGCAATCTCCTTCCACTATAATATTCCTCCAATGCAATGTTCGGGCAGTAGTAATCGCTTGTAGGACTGCGTTAGCTTCACCATCTACGGGGCGAATTTGACCGAAGACCTTCCTGATCTTCCACCAAATACATTGTCCGTCGGAATTTCGGGAGACTAAGGAGATGTTGTAAAAATATTTGCTAGGTGGAAAAGCAGCGTCAACATTGACCTTTATGATCCCCCAAGGTGGAGGTTTCCACACCTCCTCGTGGTTCGGTTTATGTGGGCGTAAGTTACGAAATTGGGCATCTTTAAAAGCGTGGAGGTATGAACAACACCAACCAATGATCTCACTCATCTCAAGAGCCTCTTCCCCATGATTTGTCCGGTTTCTCCGATCCCAAAGTTTCCATCACACGACTACCGCCAACAACAAGTTATCGCCACTTAAAGTTCTCTTAAGGAGATCAATCCAGCTCCAAGAGGACATATTCTCGTCGATTGCAAATATTTGAAATGGCATGCCTGCCCATAGATCCATAATGCCTTGGTACCCGAATACAACATGCAAGGTAGATTCCACTTTACTCCCACAGTAGGTGCAAAACGGGTCTTGAGCAATTCGGGCAAAATAATTCCAAGTTGCATGGCAAGGTTTCCGAGCAAGCTCGTCAGAGGAATATACGGATCTTAGGAGGAATGGGGAGTTTCCACACCATTTTCCAATCTCGCGATGATCCACCGCTCGTCTCTCCACCATTGTTCGTCAAGAAGCTCCCATATTGGGTCCGGCGTTCCATTACATTATGATAGCAGCTCCGCACCGTGAAGTTTCCGGACTCCGAGTAGCACCAAACTAGCTTATCTTGGGTAAAATGTCCCCCGATAGGTGTTGACATAATGCGATAACGATCGACCGGCCAAAAAACATTATGAATCACGGGTAGGTCCTAGTTCATGTGTTTCGATCAACAATATCCGAAACTGAATTGGGGAAGCTTGAATAAACTGGTCTTGGGGTGAAAATCACCGGCTTCCCCTCTCCCAAGAGCCAAGGGTCGCCCCAAATCGCCGTAGAACTTCCATTCCCAATGTGTATCCGTATACATGCTCTAAGTTGGGACCGTGCTGCAAGTATGCTCCTGCACGTAGCTGACGGTCGATAGCCAGGTGTGGCCGTCCAAATATCTCCCGACGGAAAATATCGAGCTTTGAGTATTTGCGATAACAAGAGGTCGGGATAGGTGAGAATTCGCCACGCTTGCTTTGCGAGAAGAACTAGATTAAATGCCTTGAGATCTCGAAATCCAATCCCTTCCACTTCTTTTGGTCTACATAACTTGGTCCAAGATATCCAAGCCAGCGGTTTCCCATCCCCGGAACCCAACCAGAACCGACGGATTGCAGCTTCAATATCGTTGATCAAACCATGGGGCTGAACGAAGCAAGGCATGACAAAAGAAGGAATGTCCTGGAGGACAGATTTGAATAGGATTTCCTTACTCGCTTTAGAAAGCTGCTTCGTACTCCAACCCCTAATTCTAGCCCAAAAATGGTCTCAAAGGTAACCAAATATTTCCTTCCGGGTCCTACTGTTAAGTGTATATTTTTACACTTTATCGTACCTTTTTATTTGAGCTTTTGGTGTGTTTTAACGATAATTGGTGCTTAAAAAGTTGATTTATTGTATTTTAGGTACAAATTGAAGAATTGGAAAAGTATGGGGTCAAAACTGCAATTTTGGAGAAAATATGGGCCAAAAGTGAAAAAATCAAAATTCTGAAGATTTAAAGCTCGGACCCCCGTCCCAGTTTTAGTTCAAATTGTGGGACCCCCGTCCGAGACTCCGAAGTTGCGCAGTAAAGGGATTTTAATTGCACAAGGAAACTGCCTTCTTCCCCAAGTTCTTCACCCTATATAAGACCAATCCAAGCACACAATTGAAGATCTTTTTTTTTTTACGCAATTTGGAGAGCAACAAAGCAATAACGAAGACGAAGAATTCGAAGACTCTAAGCATAGATTTATCGTTTATGACTTATTTTATTTGTGTTTTTCCTTTAATCATGAGTAGCTAATTTTCTTTTTCTAGGATTTTATTTGGAACCCTATGTGGGATTTATGAACCTAATTCTATGATTTTATGCAAGTTTTAATTCCAGATTATTTCTTCTACTTGTTTTATTAAGTGCATGAACTTGATCAACTTATGTGCTTTTATGTTATTGTTAATCGCATGAATCGGAAGATCGGGTTAATAATTAGAACTGTGGTAGAAGAGCCTTTGTGGTACTAACATAGGAATATAGTTAATCTCTTAGGTAGCCATTATTGAGATTTGTGCTTAATGCTGCGTTCTAGAATTAATTGCATAGGAATATAGTAATTGAATCTAGAGTATTAGAATCGTAATACACGCGGAAGCAGGTTATGATTATTTTAGCATCTCAGGTTAATAATCCGGGTTAATTGATTGCATAATTGAAGGAATTGGGGGAATAATAATCATATAGGGGGAAAAATAAAATCCTAGGCTCGTTTACTCTGATAAATCTTCGTGTTTAATTTGCTTTCTTGCTTTGTCGTTTTAATTTGCCTTTTAATTTAATTTAGTTAATTCTCTCTAAAATTCGACTGTGCAGGGTGGACTTGATAATAATTGGTAGAATTTAGCGTATAAGATTAGATAATTAAATATTCCCTGTGGGTTCGATATCCGGACTTTTAGTCCACTATATTACTTGTACGATACGTGCACTTGCGTGTAGGTTTTCGGCCAACACCTACCCATTGACGTATGCAGATCGAAATACTTCTCGTGTGAATCAGCAATTTGGAACTCCAATATGTCGTGAATTAATGTCTTTATAGCCAAAGGTGTGGATGGGCAACAAGTCATAGTATATTTCTCAAAATTAATCACTTGCCCAGATGAACTAGCATATTGCGAGAAAATATGTTTTAGGGTACGGGCATTTGCTTCGGTAGATTGACAAAAAATCAGCGTATCATCGGTGAAACAAAGACTCGATGCGGTAGGCGCCGTTGGTGCCACTCTAATGCCTTGAGTATGCCCATTCTCTGTCACTTTTTGGATCATGGCAATGAGGGCTTCAGTACATATGATGAACAAGTAGGGGGAAAAAGGATCGCTCTGCCGGAGTCCTCGTGAAGAAGACATCGAACCACACTGTGATCCATTAAATAAGAAAGAATAAGTAACCGAAGAAACACAAAGCATAATAAATTCAATTAAGGTTTGTGGAAAACCCATTCAACACAAATTTTCCGCAAGAAAAACCACTCGACTCGATCGTATGCTTTACTAATATCCAATTTCATAGCCATAAAGTTAGATCGTTTCTTAGAGTTAGTTTTAATAAAATAGTTAAACTCGTAAGCAACCAATACATTATCGGTTATTAAACGTTTAGGCACAAAAGCAGATTGGGTAGGACATATGATATCGCTCAAAACCATTTTAATACGATTTGCAATGACTTTAGAACCAAATTTGTAGATTACATTGCATAAACTAATAGGGTGACACTCAGTCATTTTTTCCGGATTAGAAACCTTTGGGATCAAAACAATAAACGTTAAATTGAGGGAAGCAGGTAAAATTCTCTTATTCAAGAATTCGAGGACATAATCAATAACACTGGAACCAAGTATATGCCAAAATTTAGTATAAAAAAAGACGGGAAGGCCATCAGGGCCGGGGGATTTAGTCGGAGCCATTTGAGAGATGGCTCGGGTTACCTCATCAGCTGAGAAAGGGAGAGAATGATAAAGGGAGAGAAAGCAGATGAGAAGCACTACAAAAAAAAATATTTTGAGTGACAACACCTATTTTTCACATAGTTAGGCAAAAAGTGTTGTCACTATACTTGTCACTAACGGGGTGTTGCTAATGCTCTATAGTGACAATAAATAAGAATTAAGTGACAACAAAAACAGTTATTAGTGACAATAAAAAAAATGTTATCACTTAATGTGTGCATTAAGTGACAACTTTTGCCTTTATCACAATTGGGATGTCGTTAATGCAACTTTTTCTTGTAGTGAAGCCTCTCTAGTGATATGTACCCCTATGTGTTCCAACATCTCATCCACCACTCTCTTATCGCGATAGGTCGACTGAAACAAATCCTCAAAATAATTTGAGATAACTTGCTCAATATCCCCCTTATCCTCTTTCCAATCCCCCCGGGAGTCCTTGATTTTATGAACCCAATTCTTCTTTTGTTGGACCGTGGCTCTAGCGTGGAAAAAACTCGTGTTACGATCACCTTCCCGAATCCATTGAACACGACTACATTGTCTCCAATAGATATCAAGGTCTCCATATAACCGTTCAAGCTATGCTTTCAACTCCTTCTAGCGAGACACCACTTCCTTGGTTTGGACATCCATCCTCAACTTATGGAGCTACTTACGTATTTTTTCAATTTGCCTTCGGGTGCTTGAGAACCGACCTACTCCAGTGTTGAAGGGCCACCGGCAACCATCTGAATTCTGTAATATAGGTCCGACACTTCTGTTTTATTCCATTGTTGTTTGACTATATCCTCACATTCTTATCTTTGGGTCCACATCGCCTCAAACCGAAATGGTTTGCAACCCGCACCCCTAGGATGATTATCCAGGCAGTTAAGTGTGAGAATGAGCGGTAAGTGATCTAATCCAGCAAACTCCAAATGTTGAATTTGTGCGTTGGGGAATGCTGCTAACCACTCGCTATTACCACACGCTCGATCAAGACGAGACCGTATTGTATGAGGAGCTTCTTGCCTATTAGTCCAAGTGAAAGGCGACCCCGTGAAACCAATGTCTGAGAGGTCACAGTCGGTAAGGGCCCCCCTAATCGCCGCTATCTGCGTTGGCGCTCGCAAATTTCCCACCTAGCTTCAACGAGTTATCCAAATTTTCATTAAAATCGCCACGAATAACCCACGACAACGATCTCTGAGTACTAAGATTGTTCCGGGCAGCCATGTATACCCGCAGTCGCCAGTTATTTGAGCCTTGGCCCTCAAGAATTTCTACATCAATGTGATTTATAGAGTAAATAATGAGGTCCACTTGAATATCGTTTTGCCAAAATAAGGCCAGCGCTCCTGATTTTCCGATCTTATCAACTGACAAACCCAAAAGGTTCCACTTCTTCATAAGTTTGTTAACTAGAGTTGACGTCGTCTTCGTTTGGTAACTCATAGTGCTCGGCGAGACTGCTCTGCAGTGCTCGTCGTTGAATTAGACTCCTCGTCATGAAGCTGGAGATGTTGTCTCTTTCCCGAATTCTCCCGCATATTTCCAAAAGCCTCCTCTGCCTTTTTCTTCTTGTTCTTTTCGGACACCACAATCATTTTCCGCCCCGAGTGAGCCATGGTAGTTTATGAGTGTAAGCTCGTCATTCATGGTGCATAGAGGTCCTGGTTCTCCTCTCCATTAGGTTTCGAGGAAAACTCAAATATGTATGTCCCCCTCGCCACCGGCTTCTGTCGATTATTACTATTGGAGTTGTGTAGCGGGAGAGGCTGCAAAGGAACCCGGATGGCAGCCTCCTCTTTCATATTTGGCGCCTTCATCCATATCCCATATGGAAGGTGATCCCGAGGGTCGGAAAAGTTGTCCTCATAACGAGTCGGGCACTTTTCCTCACTATGTCCAAGCGTGCCACAGAGGAAACAAAAGTTAGGGAGACACTCGTATTTAAATTCAATATCCAAGCTTTGGACCCCTCCAGGCTGTGCATGTAAATCCCTCTCTTAAGGCACTGTGTAACATCTATCGAAACCTTAGCGCGAATATAATCTATCACGTACGACAACTTGTCGTTCAACAGTTGTATGAAGGTACCCACTTTGCTAGCAACAACTTTTGCCACATCTGATGTTTTCTGGTTGGCCGGGATCTGATAGAAACGAACCACTATGTTCATCAAATTCACCTCCATATCATAAGTTAGCATGAAGTGATATTTAAAACAAATTTTTGATTTTTTTTCTTTTTTTAGCAAAGTATATAAACATTATAATGAGGCCCTAATAAGTACAAAGGGATATAATAGTGTTACTATTAGTAACATGAGATATTCAAAGTTATATTTTCATCTATAGACATGTTAAAGTGTCAGTAATACACGTACAATGTTTTGTATTTTGGTTAGATATCTTGTCTGAAAGTTCATATCTTTTGGGTAATTTTGAGGGTAAATTACACCCTCACCCTTGAGGTATGTTAAAATAACTTTAAGGTTCATATGGTATCGATAATTACACTCACCCCCCTGAAATATGGTTCGAAACTGTAATGAGATAATGCATTGGATACATTATTCATAGAGTTCTAACAAACTATTACTTTCGAAATACGAATTGATCGATAATTAAGCTTCAACAGTAAAAGGTGGAATACCACATACCAACAGTACTATGTTGAAAATAATGGTGTACCGAATATTGATATACTAAAATGTTTGGTACGCCAATGATATAAAACAAGACAAGAACGAGAATTGATCGGGGAAGTTAGATTGTTGTTTTGACTTGAAAGGTTAAAAGTTAGGAATAGAGCATGGACAAGTTGGATATATATATATATATATATATATATATATATATATATATATATATATATATATATATATATATATATATATATATATATATATATATATATATATATATATATATATATATATATATATATATATATATATATATATATATATATATATTTTTATATATATAAATCTTCTTTTTTTACCTATATATATATATATATATATATATATCTATATATATATATATGTATATATGTGTGTGTGTGTATATATATATATATATATCTCTCTATCGTGCGCGCGCGCGTGCGTGTGAGAGAGAGAGAGAGAGAGAGAGTGTGTGTGTGTGTGTATATCTTTTGTTGCAACATTTCTATGTCATTCCCAATAAGCAGAATGTCATCGACGTATAGCACTAAAAATATTACTGCTCTCCCACTAACCTTCTTGTATACACAGAGATCCTCCGGATTCCTCTCAAAATCTTACTCTTTAATAGT
>NW_012194115.1:999751-1027251 GCF_000504015.1 Erythranthe guttata | reverse complement strand
GCCAAGGTAATATCAGTTGTATAAAGAGCTTGGTTTGCTCATAGATCCGCTTAAAAAAAGCTTATAGAACCTAAATTGGTTATGCCAAGGTAATATCGCTCTAAAAAACCCTAGTTTTTTCGTTTCCTGTTTGCCCCGTGTTGTATTTCTTGAATCCGTGTGGCAGACGTGTTCATATGTGATTTATATTTCTCTTCTTTAACTGCACTTATGTATATAAATATAACCTGGACCGTCTCTCTCCAAACCTCCCTTGTCTGGACCATGTTAGAGTTAGGTCCATGTTAGATTCATCTGATTTATTTAAAATGTTTTGGAATAAAGTTGTGCTAACTGCTGCATATGTGATCAACATATCATCTTTTGTGCCTTGATGTGGTGAATTATCTGAAAATAAGTGGTCTGGTAATCATGTTAGTTTGTCTAATTTAAGAGTATTTGGGTGCTCTGCCTTTGTGCACCAGAAACATGACAAAGTTAATTCATGGTCTGTAAAATGTGCTTTTTTGGATTATCTGAAGGTGGTCAATGGTTATCGGTGTTGGCTAAAGGGTGAACAGGGGTATAAAACTGTGATAAATAGAAATGTGATATTCAATGAAAATGAATTTCCTTGTTTATCTGTTATTTCTTCTGAGTCTTCCTCTTGTGAGGTGGAGGCTTCCCCTTGACGAACGCCCCTAAATGATTTAATGATTTAAAACTGCACACTCTCTCCCCATTAATGTGAAATGTGTACCCTGTGTTGAAATATTTCTGAAAATGAGATCATAAGCGGGGTGAGAAAATCCGAACGCGCGCATAGCTCTAAGAAAAAATTACCCCCCAAAACGATCGTAACCTTTCGCCATATCCAACTTGAAAAATACATTCCCGCCGTTCACTGTACAATGAATATTACTCATCAATTCTTGGGAGAGTACCACGTGAGTGCCAATGTTACAACCCTTAACAAAACCGTCATTCTCTTTGTTGATTAACTGAGAGAGAAGTCTCGCCATCCTGGTGGCAATGATTTTGGAAATAACCTTGCCCGCGAAATTACCCAAACTAATAGGGCGGTAAATCTGCAATGTGCTTTGCATCTTCTACTTTGGGTAACAAAAATAACGTGGTACACATAACAGTTGTGGGAAGGTGGCCGTCCTCAAAAAAAAATCCTCAATGAACGCGATCATGTCAGCACTAATGATGTCCCAGCACGATAAAAATACCCGATAAAACCATCTTCCCCGGAGAGCTCCCAGGATTTAGATCCCATATTGCGTCATGGACTTCATCGTCAGATGAAATTGTGCATAATGTTTGGTTTTCCTCACCAGTATAATACTAGCTAGCTTTAAAGAGGTCGGGGAAAAATCGAGAAGGAATACCGTCAATATTAGAATTGCCACTTTTTTTCTCATCCAAAGGCTTGATGATATTAAAATCACCTCCTATTGACCAATGAATTTAAAATGGTAGTGCTCATGAGATACTTCAAATGACTCCAAAGATGATTTTTTTATTGCGTGGAACCAGCAGTTATCATAGTTAGTTCTATATTTCTAATAGCTTTAGTTGGATCTCCAACAAACTGATATGTGTCTTCAATATCACGTTTCTCACTAGCTAAAGTATTGGAGTCTTCCTTTTCCTATTGTGCATGCTTCTTAAAGCCAAAATTCTCTGGATAAGGAGGCTTTATCTTTATATTGAGGAGACTTCTTGTTGGGTTGCTAAATACCTAACACGCAAGTGCACGTATCGCAAACAAGTAGTAAAAGTGGACTCGTGAGAGTCGGATGTCGATCCCACAAGGAATACTCAAATTATCTAATCCTAAGTACCAAATTCTAACAACTATGATTTTTATCCAGCCTACGCAAAGTTGTCAAATTTAATCAATTAAACTATTAAACTAATTAAGAAAGCAAATAAGCACGAGAAAATATCATAAAACGGACCTAGGATTTCATCTTCCCCCTATGCAAGAATTGCTCACCCAAAACCCCTCAATTACGATATATATGATTCATGATTATTAACCCGAGACACTAATTTACTCATAACCCGCTGTCGCGTGTATTATGAGTCTATTATTCATAAACGGTTCACTATATGTCTATGCAAACAAATTATGAATAAAACATTAACTAACAAGTCTCGTAAATGGCTACCTAAGGTGATATATGTATGTCTACGACACCACATGCAATTGACACACTCATTCGGTGAAAACTACTCGAAGGTTCTTATACTTACCGTCTAATTATCAAAATAGCTCTGTCGAGTCAATCCCAATAATCACAGATAAAGCACATAAATTGATCAAGTTCATGCACTAACAATCATAACAAGTATAAGAAATAAACATAAAATCATAATTGCATAATCTCAAGAAAACGGGTTCACAATCCCCACATAGAGTTCCAACAAAATCCTAGATTAAAAACTTAGCTACTCATAACGAAAAACATAATAAAAGTAATAAAAGTCATAGATTAAGAAAAGATAGGTGAAAGAAGAATTATGATGAAGAGTTGTCAATTCTCCGTCTTCGATTCTTCGTTCTCTCGCTCCAAGGTTGTGTCCAAAAATTCTTGATTCGTGCTTGGTTTGGGCTTAAATAGATGTCCCAACTTGGTAGATGATTCTAGGTTTTCTTGTGTGATTAAAAGTCCAAAATTGTCTCCAGCGTGTTTTGGCACGACCGCGCGAAAATCAGTGCAATTCTCGCACGGCCGCGCGAGAATCGCCGAAACCTTCTGCCCAATTTCTGCATTTGGAACGGCCGTCCCATTTTCTTCATATTTTTTATTATGTCAGTTTTGGCCCATATTTTCTCCAAAATTGCAGTTTTGACCCCAAACTTTTTCAATTCTTCAATTTGTACCTAGAATACAATAAATCAACTTTTTAAGCACCAATTATCATTAAGCACACAAAAATCTCAAATAAAAAGATATGATAAAGTGTAAAAATATACACTTAACACACCCCCAAACTTGATCTTTTGTTTGTCCTTAAGCAAAAACTAGCAACTTTCACAGCAACACTCTCAACAAATGCCTCTCATCACATAGATTAATGGTCAACTTTCATTTTTTCAGAACTTGCAATTATCATGACCATTCTCACAAATTTACAAGCTCGTAATTCAAAGATACGTATTCACTCACTATTGCTAAAAAACACAAATCATGCTATCGCTTCAAGTATCCCATATTTGTAAATTAAAAATGAAGAAAATTTATACTTACATAATAATATTCAACTCCAAAGACTCACCAAATTTCTTTACTCGGCTAGTATCAAATAATTGAGCTATTGGGATCATTGGGACTTTTTGTCTTTCAAATGTTGGGCTTTTTGGTTCGAGGTAGGATATATGGGTATAGGTGGCTATGCTTCTTGAATTGATGTGATTACGCCAAATTTTGATAGATAGGCGTTTGAAACAATGAATTCACCTCTAAGGACTTTAATAAACTCGATTCTTAAGAGTTCAAAAGTCTCCACTTATGCTCTTAAGACAATGGATCGAGCTTTCAAAACAATTCAACAACTAGTCCTTACTTCCCCTTCTAGTCTCTTCTTCTTCTTTTTCTTTCTCTTTTTTATTATTTTTTTTTATTATTATTAATTTTTTTTTCCGAAGAAGAAGAAGGACCTTATAAAAAAAATTCGACCGAACTCCAAGGGTTAATTTTTCAAAAATCTCCACTTATTCTACCTTATACACATTGGTTAAAAGAAAGAACACCGTTTCTCCAAGGCTCAATCAAGGTTCGAATGATACAAATTTAAAGGTAGGCTTGAAAGGCTCAAACGGTTCAAAGATGGCCCAAATCACTTCCCAAATTGCTCAACAATTTAATATTTCACTTTGTAAATTCCTAAGGCAAGTTCTAAAACCGAATAGCATATGATATAGCATAAATTAATTCCACGTTTTAAAACACAAAACTTTTAACCAAAGCAAGGCATAATTCGTGATTCTTAACAATGACTCTTTCCTACGACACTTTGAATCAAAAGCTCACCAAAATTCAATCACAATCAAGATAAAGCAAGCAATTTCATCATTAAACATCAACCATCTTTCATCATCATGATTCATCGAAGCATTTATCTCAACACAATTTTTTTTTTCAAAAGCAATAAATAAAACAAAACAACTTAACATAAAAAAAAAAACTAAGGCATGCAAACTACAAAAAATTAAAGCACATAAAAACCATTAATTTTCCACCCCCAAACTTAAAATTTACATTGCCCTCAATGTCATTGAGTTTAAGGATAGAATACACCTGAATTAGTCGTATTGGCCATGTCCGGTTTGCTCTCCACCCTCGCCTTTAGTACGCTTCTGTTGAGGTTCGCACACGGCCGTGAGAAACGTAAATTCTGGGCAGTAGCCTATTTTATTATTATTTTTTTTTCGGACGGCCGTGCGAGAATTAAGTGTAAATTCTGCACGGCCGCACCCCTTCTCAATTTTGGGCAGTAGCCTCTCCAATTCTCGGACGGCCGTGCGAGATTTCAGTTAATTTTTCGCACGGCCGCGCCCCTCGCCAATTTTATCCAGTAGCACCTCGAGAATCTCACACGGCCGTGCGAAATTTCTGCTTTTTTTCTTGCACGGCCGTGTGAATAATTGCAGAAATTGCAATTTAACCCCTAAAAAAAAATTCTTATTAGTGTGCATGTTTTTTTTTAATAAAAAAAAATATTAGATAAATAAAAACTAAAACTAACAAAACTAAAATAAAATAAAAGAAAGAAAACGAAATCTCGGGTTGCCTCCCGAGAAGCGCTAAGTTTACAGTCTTCAGCCGGACTTTGTCTACTGTTCAATTCTTTAGCTTTTGAACCCATCTCCTTACTTCCTTTTGGAGAAAGTCTTGAATAAATGGGTTGATCCGATTCTTCTTTCGACTAGTTCGCTTAGGAATGCCCTTGAATTTATTCTTCTTGATGTCATGAGGCTTGCCAACATCGTCTTTTATCACGGTGTTTTGAGTAGGTGTTGTAACCAACTCAACCTTTTTCTTTTGTTCTCCTACATGCACGTTAGTATCCACAAAAAAATTTAAATCATGTAATTTAACAGGAAAAAGTTTAGAATCACTTATCTCATCAAGAAGATAACATCCATTAGCCGTAATAGGCTTTTCCTCCACCCGGTACACCTTGAAGATCATTGTTTCTTCCCCCACACTCATTCTTAGCTCTCTCTTTCCTACATCAATAATTGACCTACCGGTTGCTTAGAAGGGGCGTCCTAAGATAAGGGGAATATTTTCATCTTCCTCTATGTCTAGTACTAGAAAATCGGTCGGGAGTATAAACTTATCTACCTTGACCAATACATCATCCACTATACCTAAAGGGTGAGTAAAAGATCTATCGGCTAGCTGCAAGGTCACGGAAGTGGGCTTAATTTCTCCTAAATTCAATTTCTCATAAATTGATAAAGGCATTAAATTTACGCTCGCCCGTTGATCACACAATGCCCGCCCAAAATACCCAGTACCTATTGTGCATGGAATGGTACAACTCGCCGAATCTCTAAGTTTCGGTGGAATTTTATTTGCAAGGATAGCACTACTTTGCTCATTTAAGTCTATTATTGCTGCACACTCCGGAAGCCTCATCTTCTTCGATACAAGTTCTTTTATAAACTTAACCCAATTCAACAAATGCTTAAGTGCCTCAACAAAAGGAATATTAACATGCAACTTTTTAAGATAGTCCAAAAATAACTGAAATTGCATATCAAGCTTAGAGTTTTTAAGACGTTGAGGGAAGGGTACCTTGGGAGTAGGTTCACTTACTGTGATCTTTGTGTGGCTTGGCCCGACCTCGGTTTTTTCCTTGGGCTCCTCTGCAATAGACGGTGATGCTACGGACTTTTTAGGACCTTCCTCTAATTGCCTCCCATTTCGCAAACTTACTGCATTGCACTGCTCGATGTTGCTCTTTCGAGGATCTTCCGTATTCGACGGCAGTGCTCCCAATGGCCTCGCGTTTAGCTGGGTTGCAAGTTGACCCATCTGTGTTTCCAAATTTCGGATGGCGGCTTGAGTGGTTGTCATAAATTGCGCCAAGATATTTGCGAGATCTCCACCTTGAGGTTGAGCTTGAGGCGGATTTTGGAATCCGGGAGCTGGCCTTTGTCCTTGCTGATTTCCTCCCCATCCAAAGTTGGGGTGATCTTTCCATCCCGGATTATAAGTGTTGGAGTACGGGTTCCTCTGTTGTTGGTTGGTGTCATTCACGTAATTTAGAGACTCCGTTTATTCTAAGCACCGGTCGGGACCTTGGACTGCATGGACTTGCTGAGTCTGCAAAGCTGCTACATGCTTGGATAGCTTTTCTAATTGGGCGGTGATTGCGGTGACCCCGTCTAACTCTAAAATTCCTCCCTTCTTATTGGCTCCGCTATTTGACCGGTCCGATGCTCGCATGTATTTGTTCCTTGCGATCCGCTCCAAAAGTTCGTAAGCTTCGTCATACGTCAAGCTCATGTACATACCGCCAGCTGCTGAATCGAGCACCGTTCTTGAATTATCTTGCAATCCATCATAAAATATTTGAAGTTGCCGCCACTCTTGAAGACCGTGATTTGGGCATCTCCGAATTAATTGTTTTAATCGCTCCCACGTCTCGAACAACACTTCACCGGCTTCTTGTAAGAAGTTTTGTATTTCTCTCCGAATTCTCTCAGTTTTGGTTGGGGAGTTGTACGTATTCATGAAGAGTTGTGCTAGCTGGGGCCAAGATGAGATGGAGTGCGGTGCACGAGTTTGTAACCATTCTCAGGCTGCTCCTTGCAAAGAGTGCTTGAAAATGCGGAGTTGCAGTGCTTCAGGGGATACTCCGTTCATCTTGTGCGAATCACACGTTTCGAGAAAGTTGACCAAGTGGAGATGCGGATCTTCATGAGCTAATCCGCTGAACAACCCATTGTTTTGGAGCATAGTAAGGAGTCCCGCTCTAATTTCGAAATTATTGGCTTCAATGGGGGGCTGCTGGATGCTCGATTGGAACCCATTGAGTGTCAGAACGGTATACTCATGTAATGCTCGTTGACGAGGTGGTGGATTAATGAGTTGTTGTTGCTCTTGCTCGTTGACGATATTTCCTGCCGCATTCAGTAGGTGCCCTTGGTCATCTCCCCTACGATTATTATCTTCTTCCATTCGCATAAAAAGTACCTAAAAAAAATAATAAAAATAAAATAAGCAAATAAAATAAAAACAAAACGGCTGAAGTAAGAAAAATTGCTCAAATTTAATATTAGGATAAATAGATAATTTAGTTGTATTCCCCGGCAACGGCGCCAAAAACTTGTTGGGCTGCTAAATACCTAACACGCAAGTGCACGTATCGCAAACAAGTAGTAAAAGTGGACTCGTGAGAGTCGGATGTCGATCCCACAGGGAATACTCAAATTATCTAATCCTAAGTACCAAATTCTAACAACTATGATTTTTATCCAGCCTACGCAAAGTTGTCAAATTTAATCAATTCAACTATTAAACTAATTAAGAAAGCAAATAAGCACGAGAAAATATCAATATAAAACGGACCTAAGATTTCATCTTCCCCCTATGCAAGAATTGCTCACCCAAAACCCCTCAATTACGAAATATATGATTCATGATTATTAACCCGAGACACTAATTTACTCATAACCCGCTGTCGCGTGTATTATGAGTCTATTATTCATAAACGGTTCACTATATGTCTATGCAAACAAATTATGAATAAAACATTAACTAACAAGTCTCGTAAATGGCTACCTAAGGTGATATATGTATGTCTACGACACCACATGCAATTGACACACTCATTCGGTGAAAACTACTCGAAGGCTCTTATACTTACCGTCTAATTATCAAAATAGCTATGTCGAGTCAATCCCAATAATCACAGATAAAGCACATAAATTGATCAAGTTCATGCACTAACAATCATAACAAGTATAAGAAATAAACATAAAATCATAATTGCATAATCTCAAGAAAATGGGTTCACAATCCCCACATAGGGTTCCAACAAAATCCTAGATTAAAAACTTAGCTACTCATAACGAAAAACATAATAAAAGTAATAAAAGTCATAGATTAAGAAAAGATAGGTGAAAGAAGAATTATGATGAAGAGTTGTCAATTCTCCGTCTTCGATTCTTCGTTCTCTCGCTCCAAGGTTGTGTCCAAAAATTCTTGATTCGTGCTTGGTTTGGGCTTAAATAGATGTCCCAACTTGGTAGATGATTCTAGGTTTTCTTGTGTGATTAAAAGTCCAAAATTGTCTCCAGCGTGTTTTGGCACGACCGCGCGAAAATCAGTGCAATTCTCGCACGGCCGCGCGAGAATCGCCGAAACCTTCTGCCCAATTTCTGCATTTGGAACGGCCGTCCCATTTTCTTCATATTTTTGATTATTTCACTTTTGGCCCATATTTTCTCCAAAATTACAGTTTTGACCCCAAACTTTTTCAATTCTTCAATTTGTACCTAGAATACAATAAATCAACTTTTTAAGCACCAATTATCGTTAATTCACACAAAAAACTCAAATAAAAAGATACGATAGAGTGTAAAAATATACATTTAACACTTCTAAAAGCTCTAATTCTGACTTGCTTGGGTTGCCATCTATGTCAATCAAGTTTTCTTCTCCAGCAACTCAAACATGTTTTGAGTTTCAACAAGTTTATCGATCCTCTGAAGATAAGGGAAATTGAAATACATGAAACATAATTGAGGCAACCGAAGCCAAACAACAACCATGGTTGAGTCTTTGTCGAATTTAAAATCTTTTGTCCAATATAAAAACCCTAATCATGGAGGATCCAATTATGTTGTAATCTCTAGGAAGGGCCATGATCATATCTTTATAGCATGATGGGATTACCAATAAGTGGCGAGGGTCTACCAAACTGATGACTAGTTCACGAGATAAATTCCACTTAGTTATATATATATATATGAGATAATTAGTGAAAACCCCCCAATTCATTACTAGTGAGAACCCTGCACCTTATATTAAATAAATTTTCTTTTGATTAATATTATTTTTGACATGACTAATATACCTAATTTGCCCTATTATATCTAAAATAACCAAACATATTTCACGTTCTCTCTATTTCTCTTATTCTCATCTTTCCTTTCTCTCTACATACCGCCGCCTCCAACCCTCTTCCATCTCTGCGCCGCCGTCGGCTCCAACCCTCTTCCATCTCTGCGCCGCCATTGTTACTCTCTTCTCCCAACGGCATTCCTCCCGCCACCGATGCAAAAAGAAGACGATCTTCACCCCTGAAATTCTTTCGTCAATGACGGCGTTAGGATTTTCACTAGGCAGAATGACGAGACTATGCAGCGGCGCTAGGGTTAATATTGCGTCTGAGATTTCAATAGAGACCACCGCCAACATTGTTTCATTGTTGTTGTTGTTCTTCTTCTTTGATTTTTTTTAACCCAATTCTCGAATCTTAATTTTCTTAATTGGAGTTTTTGGTTGCATTCTTCTATTGAAGGTTAATTTTGTGTTCAATCAATAGTATAATGGATGTTTGTTTGTGTTGAAATTCTGTGGTGTTATTTACAGATTTATCGATATTTTCGTACATCAATATAGTTGTTTTCGTACAACAATATAGTTGGTTTCGTGCAGCAATAATTACTTTTTAGTTGCTTGTAATAGTTGATTTAATAAATAGTTAATTTTGATAAATGAGAGTTGCTTGAGATATATAGTTGTTTTAATCATAATTGTTTTAATAACAGTTGTTTCAATAATAGTTGTTTTATTGAAATATAGTTGTTTTAACTGAATAAAAAAAAGTATAGTAAACAAATATTGTTTTCAAAATATAATAAAAAGTTAAAAAATATTTTTTTTAAATATTATTTTTTAAATAAGAAATAATTAAAATACAAAAAAGTAAAAAAAGAAAAAAAAATTGTATCAAAGTGGCGTATAATAGGTAGTGAATAGAGGAACGGTAGATCTGAAAATAAAAAAATGATGGATCTCTCACTCATAAAGGAAAATAATCTGGATTCATCCTCATTAAATAATGCTAGAGAATATATATATATATATATATATATATATATATATATAATTACGAAAATTGTTGATAGGAAATATCCATCTCGAGTGTAGCAAAAATTGGCACCGCTTCATTATAAATAAACGTGGGAGTTTATTGCGGAAGAGAAAATTCAGAAGGTTTCAACCATGTAGGAGTAGGAAATGGAGCTTGAGGAGAGATTACTTGGGCAAAAGTAAGTCGCGCAGTAGACGACGGCTTCCCCATGACCGACAGTGAGAAGTTTCGGTGTAGGGTTAGGGTTTTCTAATATAGGAGAGAGAAGAATGTTTTATGAATATTCCTTCCCTGTTTCTGGGTTATGAATATCGCTAGTTTATACCTGAACCAATGAGGGTTACGCTTTTGTGTTGAGGATTTTTTAATATGGTCAATGAAGACTAATTAGTTAATCTTGACTAAGTTGGAGATCAATATGATTGAATGTAAATTTCGTAATAGTCGATTACAAATTTTTATAGATTTCATTTTTCAAGAGGACTTTCTAAATTGGGATTTTCCCAATTTAGTTGGCGCCACAGAAATAGAAGTTTCCAAAAGTGGAAAACAGAAAATGTAATGTGGTACTTGAAGTGACAAGGAGATTATAATCATCAAGATTATATAATCATTACATTTTTTGGCAATACTATTTGAGAGATATTATGGTTTTAAGAAGAGTTCTTAGAGAACCCTACTGGGCTTGGTCTTTGACTTCTAGGTCAAGTAGGTGACTTACTTACATGTCAAATAAGTTCCTATAAGTAAGAGGCTTGGGATGGAGAACAAAATAACACAATAAACTCTCTCTCTTTGTGCTCTCTCAGTCGCCCCCTCATCTCACCCCTCACTGCACCGCGACCGCCTTGTTTCCCTCTTCGTTTCTTATTTTATTTTCTTTTATATGTTAAAACTTATTCTTTTTTTAGTGAAATTCATTTGGTGGAAATATTTTCAAGTTTAAACTCAATTTCAGTGAAGAAGATTGGCGGGGATTGCTCTCGCAAAGGACTTCGATAAGACCACATAATTGTTTTAAAGAGCTTATGTTTCGCAAGCAAGTAATCAAACCTTGTTTTTAATTTGATTAAACTTATTTTATTACTTGATTCACATGATTGTTTTTAGATTAAAGTAAAACACATGATTATGCATGCTAATTGATTATACAAACTTGATGAATTTAAATTCATAGAAACTGCATGATATAATATTATTAATTTCGGTTGCATTATGCATGTCGACTTTCAACACCCAGATACATGAAAATCAGAAGTAGAGAAACAATTCATGAAAAACATCCCGTAAAGGAAGGGTGGATTGTTGATGACTTCAACTGGCTAAAAAATGTCTCCACTACCCTTAACAGTTCAACGCAAACTTTGTACAACAAACTCCCTTGCCCAACAATATCATTGTTTGAAGAGGTCTGTGATTTATTCCTCATGAATTTTACAAGCTCATGGAATAACTAGAAGCCAACGATGGCTTTATTTAACCTTAGACAAAAAGAAGTATTGCAGTAATAAGTGTGCAGGTGTACCTCAACCTTCTTCGAAGTACCGTTGACACGTCTAGAGGTACTCATAAGTTCTTCGAAGTACCGTTGACACATCTAGAGGTACTCATAAGTTGTTGTGTACGGGCTGAAAAATAGATAATTCTTTAGATTCTTAGCTAAGAGACCCGTGAATTATTTTGACAAACTACTGATGCAAGCCGAAAGATACATCAACTTTGAAAATCTATAGCAAGAAAAAAAAGAGGATCGAACCCCTCGAAATCAAGACATCCAAAGACAAGAACGCCCAGCTGACCCTCTGCAAGGAAGGTTTTCCTCATTTTCCTCCCTCCTGGACAACCAGACACAACATAGTATATCAAAATAAGGTAATAGGAGTACAAAAGGATAAATCGTCCATAAGGGTACCACAACGAAAAGAAATACCAGCATATATTTTGGAAGCCCGATAGAAGCTAGCTAACAAAAAAATGGCCTAATACAAAGCGCAAGACAACTAATTTTGTTTCCATAATGATTATCCACATGGTACATATTATTATTGGGAATTACTAGACGAACTGGAATGGCTCGCTCAACAGGGCCTCATACCCGAATTCGTAGCATGAGGAGAACAAGGTGAAAAATGAGCTAACAATATTGATGATGTGAGGAATTAACAATGATTGTAGGGATAAGAAACCACAACAAAATTAAAAAAAATGTATTGACATGATTGTAGAGGGTCCCGTGGACAGGGACAACAGAGTGCGGGGAAAAACTGGTTGAAAGTGATTCGCAATGGAGAGGTAACAAAGTGACATTAGGGGATGGATCCATAACCACTATGGAGTTCGGACCGAATGATTATTCCTCCATGGATTCCCTGCACAATGATTCTTTATTAATCACCACAAGTATCGCAGGTTATGATGTTAAACGCGCGTTCGTAGATAATAGGAGTTCGGTATTAATTCAGTAGCAACTCCCCTCTATGGATTTGAGCCTCACCCCTTACATCGGAATAAAAAAACGGAAACATAGCATGTCACAAGAGCAAGATGAGGTATAGAACCCTACTGCAGGAGAAACGCCGCGCGAGCTACGCTTTTAGAGACAAAGCCTTTTGGCAAAGAAAAGTCTATTTTGGGACACTCTGCAACTGACATGAGGAACGATCTCACTAGTTGGCCAAGAAAAGCTCACTGTGGATTTAGGGACCTACCCATTCTGTAGGCACGAGTATGGGATAAAATGATTAATCTTGAAATGGGATTTTAGTTAGTTTGTGAAGACTTTAAAAAATAATATTTTTTAGTAGAGAAAGTAATAAGACTAGTGTTTTGTGGATGAAAAAAATACTTCTCTTTTTGTTTTTGTTTTTTTGTTTTTGTCTTGCTTACAATCATCTCTAGCACTCCATATTTATAGTGAGCAGTACATTAATTTTCTAATAAATTACAAGATGACTCTTAGACTAACTCTTCTAATTCTAATTTAATACATAAAAAATCAAAAGACAATTGTCTAGATACATCTAGACGATGGTGCTTCAAATTCACATTTATTCTCACATTCAATATCCCACTTATTCCAACATTGAATGTCCACTTCTTCCAATATTGAATTACCACTAATTCCAATATTGAATTCACATTAAGTCCACTTATTCCAACATTGCGTCCCGTATTGAATTCGCTTTCGACTCACAAACCTTCAACATTTTTCGAAAAAACGGGACCTCCAAGTGGCTTAATGAAAATATCCACAAGTTGTGCTTCACTTTTGCAATACTCAAGGTTGAGTTCACCTTCATTAACAAGTTCCTTAAGAAATGGAAACTAAGTTGAATGTATTTTGTTCTTCCGTGAAGAACTGAATCTTTCTAGATTTTGTAGGCCCATCTTGCTTGAAACTAAAAGTTTCAAGAATTTCTCTCAACCACATAGTTTGACATCCGGCGGAAGAAGCCGCGATATACTCTGTTTCGGTTGTACAAATGGCCACAATTAGTTGTTTTTTCGAACTCCAAGAAACTGCTCCACTTTCAGGATTAAAAATATAACTGGAAGTACTTTTACAATCATCCACGCTTCCACCAAGATCAATATATGTAAAACAAACAAGTTTAATAGAAATATTTTTTCATAAAAGATACCATAATCAATGGTTCCTTTCACATATCAAAGAATTCTTTTGGCCACCTCCCAATGATTCGATTATGGCTTCTCCATAAACCTACTAATCAAACTTATACCAAATATGATATCGGTACGAGTGGTTGTAATACACATCAAGTTTCCAATCAAACTACAAAACATGGTTGTGTTCACCAATTTTCCTTCACCTTATTTGCTTAATTTTAAGCCCGTAAAGGAGTTGACACTGGATTTGAGTTCTCCATTTTGAACTTTTTCAAAATTTCTTTTGAATTTTTTCTTGAGAAATAATGGTTATGTTTGTTAAGCTTTCCAAATTCTTTTCACACTTTCCCCAAAATGAAAATTATCTTTCTACACTATTTTCAAAAACTTTCCCCAAAACAAATTCAAATATTTCTCTCTCTAACAAACATGATTTGACCGCTACAGTGAAAATTGTCTTCACTAAAATACAAAATCAAATCACTTTATCTTTTAAATTCTTCTTCCAAAATACCTTTTCCCAACACCTTTCAGACATGATTTGACTTGCTACAGTACAAATTGTCTCCTTCCAAAACACAAACAAACTTTATTTAATTTTCAAATTCTTCTCCCAAAACATATTTCCCCAAAATAAAATGGAAATGGAAGACCAAAAGCTTACCAAACAGAGCATAATTCCTACTTTTGATGGTTCCACATTAATGCCAAGAAAATAATGCAATTCATCTAGATCGGTCATAGAAGCTTTGAATTCCGAAAACATCTCAAAATCATCACCCGTGAAGATTAAATTATCAACATAAACACTCTCCACCATAAACCCGCCGTTAGAATTCCTTTTGATGTAAAGAGTGTGCTCAAAAGGACAATGATCAAAACCAAGTTTAATGAAATATTCATTAATTCGATCATACCTTGCATGGGGTGAATGCTTCAAGCTATAGAGAGCTTTCTTGAGTTTGTACGTTGTTTCTTCCTCGCCTTTTTCATGAATCCGGGAGGTTCCTAAAGATAAATTTCTCCTTGAAGAAATCCATTCAAGAATGCTGATTTAACATCCATTTGATACAACTTCCAACCATTTTGAGCCACAAGAGATATAATTAAGCGAATTGTATCAAGTCTTGAAACGGGAGCAAATACCTCATTGAAGTGTTCTCCTTCCCTTTGTTCGTATCCTTTTGCAACAAGCATTGCCTTGTATTTGTTGATGGAACCATCAAGATTGGTTTTTGTTTTGAACACCCATTTCTCACCAATAGGAGATTCGTGTGAAGGTAAAGGTGTGAACTCCCAAGTTTCATTTTTTTCAATCGCTTGTGATCTCCTCTTTCATCGCTTGATTCAACTTTTCTTCTTTTGAGGCTTCTTCAAAAGATATTGGATCCTCTCCGACAAAGGATGCAAAGAAAATAGGATTTGTTGCATTACCTCCTCCGTTTTGTCATATATTTCTCTCAAACTCCTCATTTTGCTTGGAGGGGTTGATGGTGAATTTTGAGGAGACTCATTTTCACCATTATGTGGTTACATTGCTTGAGAATTGCCTTCTTTGTCTCCAATGGTCTGCCAAGTTAATGATTCTGAATTTTCTTAAAAATCATAAGAAGATTTTTCATCAAAACGAACATCCCAAATTATCACAATTATTTCGTTTGAGGATTGTATAACTTGTAAGCTTTTAACCTCTCACTATACCCAATGAAAATGCATATTTCGGCTTTATCGTTGAGCTTGGTCCTCATAGCATTTGGTGTGAATATGCAAGACAACCAGATGTTTTAAAATGACTAACATTTGGCTTCGTACCATACCACACCGCTTCACCAAAACTCCAATGGAATATTTTTCTTTTTCAACATCACCGAACCATATCAATGATTTTTTGATTTTTTCGCTCCGCCACGCTATTTTGTTGCGGTGTATACCGGGCCGTCAATTCATGTCTAATCCCATGGATTCGACAAAATTCTTCAAATAAAGAAGATAAATATTTCCCACCACGATCACTCCCCATTTTTTTTTATTTTGAAACCAGAAAATTTCTCCACTTGGATTCTAAAATCCTTGAAGCATGAAAGAGTTTCGGAATTTTCTTTCACAAAATAAGCTCAAACTTTTCTTGTAAAATCATCAATAAATAACAAGAAATACCGATTGCCATCGAGAGAGGGAAGTCGAAATGTTCCTCAAAGGTCACTATGAATGAGCTCAAATGGTGACTTTGATTTCCAATTTGACTTGGAAGAAAATGGCTCTCGGTGTTGCTTCTCTAATTGTCGTTCTTCACAAATTTCGTCCATGACTGTACAGTTCGACAATCATTGAACAATTTTATTGTTTGATATTCTTCAAACTTTGGAAATTAAGATGCCCGAACCGGTCATGCCCCAACTTTGAAACGTCGTCCTTCACAGTTAAATGGCAAGAGGCTTCAAAATTATCATGTTTGATCGAAAAATATTATTTTTGGTCATACGGATATTTGCAATGTGTTGATCCTTCTTTTTCAAAATGCAAGTGA
Organism: Erythranthe guttata; assembly: GCF_000504015.1. Next base: position 1,010,987 of record NW_012194115.1, on the reverse strand, counting down.
AGTCGTCGAAAAATATGTTGAAACATTTTCTCATCAAGTGACCAACACTTAGCAAATTACTTGCCAAGTTGGGTACATAGTAAACCTCGGACATTGTTTCGCCTTTTCCGGATTTTGATTTGAAGACAATTTCTCCAACACCTTCTAATGTATAGGTGTATCCATCTCCAAGCTTAACTTTCCCATGGTTAGCTTCGATAAGATTTTGAAAATATTTTTTTATTCCCCGTCATGTGCTTGCTCGCAGCGCTTTTCCACCAAATATTTTCAAAGCTACCCTTAGATGCAATCAATAAAGTCTCCATATTTTCGACTTTACTTTTATGCAAATAACCAACTTCTTGTCTTTTTTCTATATATTTTTCCCAACAATCATTGATTTTGTGTCCAGGTTTATGACAATAATGACACTCAACATAAGGCCTTGTACCTTTATATGATCCTCGTCCTCGGCCTCTTCTTCTTTGAAAATTGTTCGGAAAATATTTTTCCTCCTCTTTTGCCTTATCATTTGATTTGTCTTCTGCACAATAACTATTGTAAGAGTTACTTCCTCCTCTTATTTTGCCATGACCTCGGCCTCATCCAATGAAAGAACCACAGCCTCCCGTGAATGTAACTTGGAATTCTAATGCTTGATCCGAAGAAGAAATTTTACGACTTTTTTGAAGGATCCTTGTTTCGTGCGTCTCCAATCATCCTTGTAGACTCTCCAACGCCATTGTGAAAGATGTTGTGACTCTTCGATAGCCACAACAACATGATTAAATTTCACCGGCAAACTTCGCATAATTTTTTTGACAACCCTTTGGGTTTCCATGAGTTCGCCATTTGTTGCCGTTTGATTTAGAAGAGAAGAGATTCTTGTAAAATATTCAACATTTTTTTAGTTTTCTTTCATCTCCAATTTTTCGAATTCAGCCCTCAAGGATTGCAAACAAACCTTTTTTACTTCATTTTTCCCGGCATAGGTTGTTTGTAGAAGTTCCCATGCCTCCATCGACTAATCGCCTTGGTTAGTCTTTCATAAACAGGAACTTTGATGGCTTGATATATTTGGAAAAGAGCTTTTCGATCTTTTTGTCTTTCGGTTCTCAAAGTTTTCCTTTGTGCATTCATCAATCGATCCTCATTTTCGGGAGTCTGAACAACGTCTTCGACAACACTGCAAATGTCTTGAGATTTAAGACAAAGCTTAGTAGATTACTTCAAAAATTGATTTTTTATCCATTGAAACGAGGTATAAGTGAAGCAAGGTTAGTGGACATTTTTTTAAGATGGCTCTGATGCCAATTTGTAGGTCCCAGTATGAGATAAAATGATTAGTCCCGAAATTTTGATAATGAGTTGTATAGACTTGAAAAAAATAATATTTTTGAGTAGAGAAAGTAATAAGACTAGTGTTTCGTGGATAGAAAAAGTTACTTCTCTTTTTGTTTTTATTTTCAGTTTTTTGTCTTGCTTACAATCATCTCTAGCACTCCATATTTATAGTGAGGAGTACATTAATCTTCTAATAAATTACCAGATGACTCTTAGACTAACAACTCTTATAATTCTAATTTAATTTATAGTAAAATCAAAAGACAATTGTCTAAATACATCTAGACAATGGTGCTTCAAATTCACATTTATTCTAACATTCAATCTCCCACTTATTTCAACATTGAATGCCCACTTCTTCCTATATTGAATTGCCACTAAGTCCAATATTGAATTAACATTAAGTCCACTTATTCCAACACTTTCATCGAAAGTCAGATTGTAAATTCATAGTAGACGCGATCTCTTCTTACAATGTCATCTTCGGAAGAACAATATTCAAAACCTTCGGGGCGGTCATCTCCATCTTCCACATGAAGATCAAGTTCCCCGTGAGAGATGAAGTTATCATAGATCAGAAAAGTGCGAGGTCATGTTATGTGCAATCAGTTTATCAAAGCAAGAAAGAGAAGAGTGCGAAGAATCCCTACAAATAAATGGAGAATGAGAAATGAAGTAAAATAAATCCGAAAGAAAAACTACAAACACTAGAAGAATTAATAAACAACGAGTTGCTTCCCCGGGATGAGGAGATATTGAGCGAGGATCGAGAAAATTTAGAGGAAAAAAAAGGGGGATGTGATACGCGTTTCCCTCACGTATAAATTACCGCAAGTATACAGTATCGCATTTTGCAAAACAGTGATTCCAGATATCGATCCACAGGGACCTTGTAGATTCACATGCTGAATAGTGTAATTATATTATCGTTATATTATCTAACCGATTGTAAATATTTGGAATGGCGAGAAACCCTAATTTAAAAGCATACAAGATCGTAAACATGCAATATAGAATGTACGTAAATAAAATAGCGACAACTCAACACGGGAGGGCTTCGATTTAAAAGGGACTTCTAGGGCCAAATCTACCTATGTATAATCAACAACGATCTACAAATCCGTTATCTAAAGTCACATTCCTATTCATTAACCCAGACGCTAAAGTACTCTAACCCTCGTCTTCAGTGTAGTTAGAGTCTACCCACAGGTCCGACGTCTCCGTTATGAACCTGCTATTAAGAGAGCATTTAGGTCAAGTCCTTAAGGGCTACCCGAAGTGCATGACGTCTCCGTTTCCACACCCTGAACTATGTTTTCCTAACTTCAAACAAGAAATCCTCTCTCGAGTTCATTCCTATTTAATATCAATCCGAGAGTTGATCAAAAAATAAGAAGCATTTAATACATGAAAACATAAATGAAATCGAAACACGGCAAATGGATAACAGAATTGACGATCGAAATTAATATATACAAGGTTTCATTACCCTAGAAGAAAATGTTCTTAGTTCATAACAAACATAGTGTCAAAAGAATGTACACAACAAATGAAAAACAAAACGTAAAGAAATTGCATAAGAAAAACCCAAGTCGAAACCCCCGTTGATGATTCCCGCGAAGAACTGTCGAAAAACGTAAAAAGTCGAAGAGGAAATGAAGAATGAAAGGGCCTTTCTATTTATAGTGAAATGCAAAGCTTCCTCAAGAAGTTTTGCAACAAAATATCTTTCTCAAAAGACGTGCCCAGATCGCGATCTGGGTTGTTTGGATCGCGATCTCGCAGCCTCCGGGAACTTCCCACCGCCATGCCTGATCGCGATCCGGATATGTGTATCGCGATCTGGGTCTTCAACAAATCAACATTGTGAGACCCCCCCAGATCGCGATACGGATTGCTGCATCGCGATCTGGATCTTCGGCAAATCAGCACTGTGAACATCCCCAGATCGCGATACGGAATGTCAGTTCGCGATCCGGGTCTCGATCTATTTTCGTTATGTGACAACCCCCAGATCGCTATCCAGAGATGTCAGATCGCGATCTGGGTCTTCTTGGCCCCAAAATTGGCTTGAAAATTCGGTTTTGCTTTCAAATGGCTTTGACTCGGCAAAAATACCTAACCTAGAAAAAAAAATAAAACAAGAAACGCAATAATATATACAAATAAAGCCGAAACTCGGACGAACAAAGACCAAAACTCGAAGATTTGATAAGCAAAAATCGTGCAAAACGAACACTTATCAGGATGCAGATGCAAGATAAACTAATAGAGAGAGGAATAGTCCATGGCCATCCGAAATATACGACGAGGATCAATTCGCAGCTCGACGCAGAAACACGAGATGGTTTTGTCAAACTGTTGAAAAAGAGTGCCAATGTATTTACCTGGGAGCCCAAGGATCTTACTGGATTGGATTCTCCATGTAATTTTGCATAGGTTGCACATCAATCCCGACATACGGGCAACAAAATAGAGGAAGAGGAAATTCCGACAGAAGAAGGAAGAGGTCATAAAGAAAGAAGCTAATAAATTTTGAAAATAGGACATATGCGAGAATATAATCCATAGAGTGATGGTCTAATGTTTTGCTCGTAGAGAAACTCGTGTTGGTGATCGGGCCATATACGCAGCGGAAACCAAAATAAATATTTTATTTATACAAACTAGTTTATATACATAAACACGTGCACATTACTTACAATTAATTGCGTACCTTTTTGCTTCCAATCACCGACAAACATGCTCGCATATATAATTAATTTAAATAACATAAATTAAATCATCATTGCATGCTCACGAAATTAAAATAAATAATAAACATGCTTAACGAACGATTCACACAAACACATAATCGAGAATATAGATTCACTTGATTTAATAATCAATTAACATATGTTAATCTCAATTATATATATATATATATATATATATATATATATATATATATATATATATATATATTAATTAAAGAAAACTAGATTTTACCCTTGAAACGTGAATCGAACGAAGTCTCGAGAAGATGGCTAGCTGCTCTTCCCACTCCTACTGATCTAACATGTTTTCTGATCTGAAATTACAGGCCTAATATTACTTCAATATCTCCGTAATTATTGACTGGATGGAAATTTCCTTCGGAGGAATTGTATATCCATGAGTCATGAAGCTTCTATCCACATTTTACGTCTATCCAATCATTGGTCAATTTATGGAGAACTTTCTCACTGGACTGCGCAGAAAATCGGAGAGTAGTTTTTTAGAAATGCCTTCTCACATCACCGGCTTGTGGCGGTGCGTGAAGACGACCCTGGCGGCGACGATGGCGGAATAAGATTCTTCCTCCTCTTAGGTTTCACCTCGTATATTCAATCCACTATCCACGCATCACTAGATTCGTGATAGGCTAAGTACAATGAGGAAGGATGAGTGGAAAATGAAGATGCCAGTGCAGCGGCGGCGGCGACACGGCTGCTTGGCGGAGGTAAGTTTCGGTTGCAAGTTGGACAACTGATGGAGGGAGAGAGGCTAGGGTTTCATGTTTGTGTTGTGTCGTTTCTTATGTGTCTTCCACAAGACATATAAATCCTATTTATATAGTCCTTCTGAAAACCCTAACAAGCTTAAGTTGGGTTAGGCCCAACAACTTAAGCACACTCTCTTTCTCGACTCGTTTCTAACAAATGAACGCTCACAAAAAGTATAACAATTCTATTTTGATGACGATCACAGAATTCTTGTCGATACGAGTACCACTTTACAATTTTCCAATTTCGGAAATTGGAAACCCTAATTTAGGAATTGCCAAATCGAGAAACTTCTTAATATTTCTAGTTTACTAAATTTCCGTCAGATTCTTCTCCTCTACTTATTCTCATCCGTAATTAACAATTACAAATGTTGGACTCAATCACATTGACTTCTAATTACACTAAGATTAACTAATTAATCTTAGCTCGTTGTATTTAAGGATCTCAAGTACACGATGAGTGTGACCCTCGGTGGTTCAGGTGTAAGCTAGTCGTACAACACATTGTGATTTAAACTCGTCCCTAGAGTTATAATTAAGAAGAAGCTCGTTTTAGCTTAACCACCCAATGAATCAAGATTGACGCCTAACAACTACGCATCATGATTCCCTAGATACAAATGAAGTGCCTGCAAGATCCTTGTGATATAGTTCACGTACAATACGATCCCTTCAATACATATATCCGAATTGAACTAGAGGCATTGGTTCATCGATACCTCTTTATGAGTTCAATAACTGTTTGGACGTTCTTGATTATATAATCCGTCTGTGTTTGACTTAAAGAAACACGTTTCTCTAATCACGACACTTTCAGTTGTGGCCACATACTACATGGATTATAAATTGCAAGTACACACAGGATATCCATGACTGGTCAAGCGATTGAATCCCATTTTACAATGCACATACCTCCCACTAGATTTCAAACTGCACGAACACTGACCCTTGGGGCGGTCCTCGGTTGGAACTTGGGGGCAAGGCACGATACAACTGATCCTCTAGTGAAGTCACAGTGATGTCTTGGTCTTAAGGATTAATGGTGTACAAGTATATCATAGAAACCTCTACTCAATTATTCGGAACTACTTAGAGATCTCTAGATGGAGGGAGTTCAGTGAACTCATCAACTTATGAGCACCCACTTATGTATGCCGATGTCACAACACCGTTGACTGATGAGACGTAGTACACATACACTAAGTGCTTGTCTCAAATGGAAAAGGCTGATATCCTCATTAGTGGCGTAACCCATTGACTAGGAACTACATTTAACAGTTACTATACTTAAATAATCTCATGATTCTACTAGATCTATTTATAGTAATTAAGTAACTGTAAGGACTATATCTATATATGCTTATGCAAGGGACAAAGATATAGAATGCTAAATGGGGTATTTATCATTAATACGAAATATATTATTTATGAGTAGCGTGAGAAAACACAACAATTAATTGGATCTTCGGTCACCTACTCTAACAACTCGGAGGCAAGTGGCGTATGTGTGTCAATTTCAGTGATCTAAATAATGTGTGCCCAAAGGCCATTATCCTTTTCTGCGAATCGATCAACTGGTGAACTCCACAGCTGGTTTTGAACTCCGCAATATGATGGATGTCTCGTATGGGTATCATCATATCAAACTTGACCAGCTCGATTAACCAAAAGTAAGTTTCATAACTTCCTTAGGGGCATACCGCTAATGTTCTTATGTCATTTGGACTAGAAAAAAATGCGGGAACCACATATCAAAGGTAGGTCGACAAGTATTCATCATTTAGATGGGAAGGAACATGGAAATATTCTTAGAGGACATATTCGTAAACATTGAGAAGGTGGGACTCCCATCTCACATATGTGGAGTAGACTTTTGCAACTCCGATGGGATTTGGGATGAAACTCAATGCCAATAAATGCTACTTCGAAGTACGAACAAGAAAATGTTTAGGATACCTAGTCAATGAACATGGTAAAGAAGTTAATCCAGATAAGGTACGAGCTATATTAAAAACGAATCCACCTCGAAACATAAAATAAGTCCTGACGTTAGCAGGAAAAGTGATCCCCTTAAGTCGGCTCATATCGCGATTAGAAGAAAATATAGTGTCTAAATGTATGACGGTGTGGGTGCGAAAGAGAGTGATAAAAAAATAGGATGAAATCAGCTTTCAGGCAGAAAAATGAGAAGTAAAGGAAATGGGGTAAAATATATAACTGATACGATCTCTTGTGTATCATAAATATTTCCTACGAAACGTAAGATCTATTCTTTAATATTTCTCTCTGCATAATAAAACCCTAGCACAATACGACTATTTAAATAGAATAAAACCCTAGAATCCTAATCTAACTAGGAAACATAATTACCTATACTAATTAAATACTTAATAATTCCCTAATCACTACTACTCACGGCAATATATATATTATAAATATACTAATCTAATTAATTAATAATAAACTATTAACTAATCTAATAATTAAATAATAAATTAAATAATATATCCCATCAAACCACCCCTCTTGAAATGAACCTTGTCCTCAAGGTTCTGCCCAATAATCGTCTCTCTTTTCTATGTTTCCATCTATGCTTGACACCGTCGAATTTCTTTCCGATTGAATCCGAAAAACATGATGAAAAATCGAGTTTTTTTCCAAACATGAGTCCATCTGCCCGAACGAAATTTCTCAATCTCTTACCCGATAAATCAACCTTCGTCTCAATTGTCTTTTCAAGTTTCGTCTTCCTTACGTTCACCGTAACTTTTTCTTCGACCGTCTTTATAGAATCTGGCTCACTCACAATCACAAGCACTTCTTCGATTCCTTTCTCCGGGAAGTCGTGGCATCCTTCCACTATATTTTTTAATCTTTTGTCCTCCTCGCTACTTAACTCCTCGTGCCCGTTCCAAATTATCTCACTTAAGACGAGTGATTCTTCAATCTCCTTATTGGTTAATTTCTCGTCTTCATCCCAAATTACTTCTACCGAATCCGGTAATTCTTCTTTCGGCGAACTCACAAAAAATCGGGGCTCTTCGAAAAAATCATCGTTGTCCTCTTCCTCTCCCTCCGGCGACAGGCTCGGCAACGGCGGCGGTGATGGTAGCGGTGGCGTTGGCGGTGATGGGCGGCGGTCCCTTCGGCTTTTGTGTTGGCGTTGACGTCGTCCGTGACTTTGTTCGAGTAATTTCTGAAAATCGATCCGTAATTTCTCTACGGATTTTTCCAATCGCTCCAACCGTCTTGTTTCTGACATCATGATTTCACAAAGTTTTGATGTGATCTCAACTTTGCTCCAGCGTAGCTTTGATATAATCGCTGCCTTTGCTAACGAAGCATTGGTGTTAATCGCAACTTCGCTCTGATACCAATTGATGCGATCTCTCGAGTATCATAAGATTTCTTTACGAAACGTAAGAAAACTCTTGTTTATTATTTCTCTTCATAATAAAACCCTAGCACAATACGACTATTTAAATAGAATAAAACCCTAGAATCCTAATCTAACTAGGAAACATAATTACCTATACTAATTAAATACTAAATAATCTCCTAACTAATCTCCTAACTCACGGCCATATATATATCTAAATATACTAATCTATAAACTATTAATTAAAATAATACTTCAATAATATATTAAATAATAAAATAATAACTAACGAATAAATATACGATATATTAAATATATATCGTATCAAACCACCCCTCTTGAAATGAACCTTGTCCTCAAGGTTCGAATATTTGCAGCTCTCTCTTTTTTGCGCTTCCATCTATGCTTGATGCCATCCAATTTCTTCAAAAATAATTTGTTCTCATGTAGGATGCTGAGAACACGAATCTCAATCAATTGATCGACTACTTCATCACATGTCTCCACCATCGTTGACTCTTTAACGTATTGTTTGTTATGGTCAAACAATTCATTAAACATCATCGAGGAAATATTTGACACTTTTAGTGATACCTCAATCTTCTCAATAGCAATGTTAGATTTCTTAATCTCCTTGAAAATCTTCAATACTCCTTCGTCTTCTTTGTTTTGAAGATCATTGAAATCTCCCAATATCCATCGTAGCTCTTCGTTCTCCTCCCTTGTTAATTCCTCGTCTTCGTCCCAAATTACCTCAAGTGAATCCGATAATTCTTCTTTCGGCTCGTCGTCCCACTTTATCTCAGTTGATTCCGATTCTTCTTCTTTCGGCGAACTCACAAACAATTGGGGTTCTTCGAAAAATTCATCGTCGTCCTCTTCCTCTTTCTCCGGCGATAGGCTCGGCAGCGGCAGCGGCGGTGATGGGCGGCGGTCCCTTCGGCTTTTATGATGGCGTTGACGCCGTCCTTGACTTTGTTCGAGCAATTTTTGGATACCAATCCGTAACTTCTCGACGGATTTTTCCAATCGCTCCAACCGTCTTCTCTCGGACGTCATAATTTCACAAAGTGTTGATGTAATCTCAACTTTGCTCCAGCGTAGCTTTGATATAATCTCTGCCTTGCTAACGAAGTGTTGGTGTTAATCGCAACTTCGCTCTGATACCAATTGATACGATCTCTTGTGTATCATAAATATTTCCTACGAAACGTAAGATCTATTCTTTAATATTTCTCTCTGCATAATAAAACCCTAGCACAATACGACTATTTAAATAGAATAAAACCCTAGAATCCTAATCTAACTAGGAAACATAATTGCCTATACTAATTAAATACTTAATAATTCCCTAATCACTACTACTCACGGCAATATATATATTATAAATATACTAATCTAATTAATTAATAATAAACTATTAACTAATCTAATAATTAAATAATAAATTAAATAATATATCCCATCAATAACATGTAAACTTCTTTTTCAGATTTACAAGCCCGTGGGGAATATATCTATACATCTATACACAATTAGTTTTATTTCGTGAAAATATTATATATTTGTGTCAGATTCAGTTTTTTGTTAATGTTATGTTAAGTGTTGTAGCAGTTGGTAAAAACATAAATAAACGAAACACAAATTTAATGTGGTTCAGATACAATATCCACGAGGATCTGAAAAAATTAATTTTGATTTTAGTTTTATAAGCACAATATTAGAATTTAAATAATAAATTAAAGACTCCATTTTTATATTGATGTCGTTCTTGTGCAATACTCAAACTAGTGACTCCGATTATGCCAGCCTCCTTTCCGCACGGTTGAACTCCCTTGAGTCAGCGGATCAACATCCTCCCGAGATCTTTTAAGCCCATCTCCCGAAGAATAAATCTTCTTTATGTATAGAAGAAGCTAACTTGTGAGAACTCTTGAAACTTGGTGTCTTCTACACAAAGTTTTGAAGCCAATAGATGGAGCAATAAAAACAAGAGCAATTTTTTTTCTTTTTCTGAATAATCTTTCTCGATAAAGACAACAAATAACGTGCTTTAGCTCCTCCTTTTATATCTCATATGAAGGCACCAGTGGTGAAACCAGAATTTCATCATTGAGGCGGCTAAATATGCATTAATTTAGATTTTTGGTGGACTTAATAAATATATTGGGGTAATATAATGAATTTTTTTTTCAATTAAGGATGGTTTGAGTCTATCATTTCCCTAAGGTGGTCTTGCCCTTGGTTTCAAGTCATAATTTGTAACTTACTTATCCTACTTATTAGATCCATTTATTATTTTTCTTTGTTTTTTTTAATTATTTTTTATAAAAAAATAAATTATTAAAGATTATAGAAGCACAATGTACAATACAATGTCAATAAATTGTATATGCATATATAGTAGTAATTAAATATTAAAATTTGAGGGGGGCCGTCGCCACCCCTAAAGAAAAGGACGTCTAAGAAACCAAAATATAGGGAAGATTAGTTTGATGCCTTGTCACAAAATTCTCATCCTAATCTAATTATAATTTTCAAATAAAATATATATTCTCTTCTTACCACATTATAATTCCCATATAGAAGAAGTAACCAATCAAGTTACAATAAAATAAGTCCGAAATATGAAAAGTAATTCTTTGCTTTTAGTTTCACAGCACACGTCTTAAATTTGGAAAACAAGGAATGGTGCAATTACTTGCCTTATACGGCACACACGTCAAAGTAGACGGGCGTAATTCAATTCCTATCCAAATTATCCAAATTATAACATTGTCTGATATAAACGGATAACTAACAAACCCCATGGCATGGTGGCTCTAAGTACGTAAATTAATGATGCTAACCCCATGGTGGCAGCATTGTCAACATCGACTGGATCGACACGACACGTGGATTTCCTCGTACTTAGGCTTACAAATCAGCTTTTAGTTGTTTTCAATCTCATTCCATCCACGTGTCTCTCTCTCTTCAACTCAATCCTAAATTAGAAAGTACTTTGGACG